>JAJLTU010000026.1:0-183528 GCA_030568295.1 Myxozyma neotropica
TCCGAAGAGCGAATGATTCCCTCAAAAAGTGCAGGAGGACTAAAAATGCACGTGTTCATCATGGAGGAGCACTTTGCACGCAGGATGGCCAAGGAATTATTGCACAAAAAGAGGTGAAGGGAGTGCAAGATACTGAAACATACACTGATGGTGTTCCAGCGAGGATAACCGAGCCGATTCAACGCCGTGTGGCAAGCTCGGACATAATACGAAGGACTCGTTAAGGAAATAAGTAGCTATCTAATATTTATTCCAATATTTTGCAACTGAATATAATCTCTTGTCGCTGTTCAATTGAAGTTCATTCGGATGACACGGTGAACTGGTGCGCAGCTCGCTTCGGGGCGCAGGCTAGCTTATGGACCACGTTATACAAATGTAAGCTTATACGCCAGATTAAAGAATAAATAAGCAAAAATAGCCAATGCTATCCCATTGCGTTTATTTTGAACGAGAGTTGAGGCTAGTAACTTTGCAGTCATCTTAATCATTTATATTTTGCCTCACTAACCGACAAATTTTCAATTTTCCTCTAAAAGAATCTTTAATCCAATCAACACCAATAGCAAAAGCAATACATACCATAAAAACAAAAACCAATAAGAAAAAAAAAACGCAAGGCGCCACAAAACTCCTTGATGTAAACAAAAAAAATGATCATGTGACCAAATAGTCAAACCGGAGTATTCGTTATCTTGTATCTACATTAATAGCACACTAGAAAACTTTTCCGTCAAACTATCAGCTGGCCATCTTAAGAGAGATTGTTAGATGAGACCGGACCAGCAAGACCTACTCCAGCTGAAGCGCGGTAAATGTTAGCCGACTGCTTGGAGATTTGATTTTGCATAGGAGGGAGCGTATTTGAAGGTTGCAGCATGTATGGCTGCTGTTGGTTACCAGATGACGAGTACCGTCCATTCAGATAGTAGCCACTAGGGTAATAGTCACTGCTAGTCGGCAGAGACGCTGCAACACCGAATGCCGAAGTACCAGAGGTAACAGAGAAAGCGAACGGGTCCATTGAGTCAAGGGTGGGCTCGTCCGCATATCCTGAACTGTGTTGATGAAGCTGAGAGGGAACTTGACCCCCCCTCATGATCGTCTCCGACTTGATAAGGTCGCCATACACTGACGTAGACTCAGAGTCGTAGCACACATTAGCGACCGAGCTTACAGAAGCGCTTGAGCTTGCGGATGATGAACGACTGCCAGAATCTACCATGGCCGGTCTGGATGGAGCCGAAGAAGCAGCCGCGAGAAAGTCTCGGAGATAAGGCGAATCGGACACATTGTCGTACATTGCCGACAAATCAGGAAGAGCAGGTCTATGACTTTCGGCCCCACTGTATGGCAACGGCACCATCGATACAATGGGGGACATAATCGGAGAAGCAGTAGTCGCATACGAGGAACTAAGTCCAGCATAGTATCGATCATTTGCTTGGTAGGGGGAACCGCCAGGGTGAGAAACGTAGGTAGTGGGATTGTATTGTGGAATTAAGAGAGGCGAAGGATCTGGCGACGGACTGGAACTGGATAGCTTGCTGCTCTTCGATAAGCGCCGGCCAGTCGCTGCAGCCGCGCGACCGACATTCTTCAGCTTGGAGCAATCACATTTTCCGCCATGGGGGCATTGACAGCCCGAAGCTTTGCTGACTTTGGTCTGAGAATGCTTGTCGCCAGGACAATCGCACTTGGTGTGTAGAGCATGGTTGCGCCGTGCCTCCCGACAGTGCGGGCATTGTGAAACTGGACGCCCCTTGGGCTTGATCATAGTCAATGGACGGTCTTTGTGTAGACATGTTGTGACACGGTGTCCCCGAATGCACGTCTGAATTAGTTCGCCGTTAGTATTACAGGTATTGAACGAGGGCTAGGGCACCCTTTCTTCACTTTACGGTGCTTGCGACCTTTTTGCCCTTGCCGAGACTGAAAGTCGCCACCGGAATGGTAAGAAGATACACCGAAAGCAGATAAATGGAGAGAGGGCGAGGGAGACTGGCGGAAAGGGAGAAGACTTACTTCGCAAGCATACTTAACGCCGTCGATGAAAACCATTGTGGATAGCGGGAATTGAGACTGTCGGGTTCGCCGGCACGCGTTGAAAGAGCCCGGGTAGGAGTGAGAAGATAGAAAACGGTACTCGCACGGCCAGAGCGACCGAGAAAGGAGTTGCAGAGGGCTGCTAGGCGATGCGAAGAGGCATTTGCAGGAGTATGGTTGGAGAAGAGAGAGGAGACGGAGGCGTCGAAGGGTTATATGTGGACGCTGGCAGCGGAAGCACTTCAGGGCTGCGGCCGGTGGATCACAGAGTCACAAATCAGTTTAGAGTTCTCCGACTGCGCCACGCCATGGCTAGGTGACATCATCCACCGAAGTCAGTTGCACCTGCATCCAGATTAGTGCCCGTTTCTCTTGCCTACAGCAATTCAATTATACACGTCCGACACCGCTCTATTGAGCCGAATCTGATATGTGTCTCTCCTGCTGATGATTGGGAACCGCATTAAACTAATCTTGGCAACGCCCCGGCGCTTTGTTAGTGCACTACCGCCGTCTTGATTGCGGCTGTGTGTAGCTTGCATCATGCCGAGGGCTCAGCGGTAGTTACAAGCTGCCCGGCTGGTCATGAACAAATTTCGGTATGTCTATCGCTCTATGGCCGCGTGCGATCATGAGACATGCTTATAAGCTGCAGCGAGTGCTGTGGACGGCCAAAGTACGTTACGCCGAACGAAGCCGGCGAACGGGCCCCTCATCCTCGCAAAACAAGCCTTTTCCTGATTTTTGGCTGAGTCGCCCATCATTTGTGAATCGCTCTAGCCGTTAGCAAGCACCAGAATTGGAAAACGAACTGAGAACACTGCTTGGAATCTCCAACTTGGCTCTGTAGCTATAAATATAGCATTAAGCGGCAGAGAGTCGCTACTAAATTAAATTCATCCGCGACCCTGCAACATTTACAGCAGTGTAGTCAGACGCATAAGTCAGATATCTGTGTACAAGAAGTAAAGTGCATTCTAGCTTGGGGGTGGGAAGTTCAAGATACTCCTCCTACAAAGAAAACAACCGGTTGCATTGTCGAGATTTTCGGCTGCTGACGGCGTACGATAGCATTGAACTAACATCTATGCTAAGAAGGTCACGACTCTAAGCAGATGCACACACAACGGGTCTTTAATGCGCAGCCGCGAAGATCGTTCAAGCACGACTCCATTCGAAACAGCACTGTCTCAAAGGACGCGTGGAGCAATGAAAGGGGCAGATCTGAGCCGTCCGCAGTGCGGTGGCCCCAGACTATGAACTACGCAATGCAGCTGTGGCAGTGAAGATGCTGAGTCACAGCCGTAGCCGACGGCCCGGCAGGTACGCAGTCAAGTCGCCCGACGCCTAGCTGCCCGCGCTGTTTCCCGGCGGGGCAACCGACATCGGCCCTGCCCGGCGCTGGGGAAGAGCAGCAACTACCCTTTCGAGCGCAATCCGAGGCGATCATCACTGTTCTCGCGTCCGAATGATGTTGCAGGGGGGGCCCGTCACCAGCTTGGCATTGGCTGGCTCCGCCGCACCCAACTTGCTCTAAACACAATATAACAAATGATACCTTCTTGGCGCGGAAGGCGACGGCTATTGGGGAAGCGGCGGCGCTATCTGTGATCGGCCCGGTCCCACTTTGGCGCGTCGCAATCTTGAAGTCCGCCACGCCGACGCACTCTTTCACCCGAGCTGCATCCCTTCCATGCCGCCGCACCCCATTCTGCTCCATCGAAGCTCCCCTGATCGCGGCCTGTTTGGCCGATCGAAATATCTGAATAAACTAGTGAAAAAACCCGCAGGCTCTGTGTGTCGTGGCTGCCGATATCCTTACGCCAAAAACGCTTGGCATGCAGCGACAGAAAGCTTGGCATAGCTTGTTTTCTCGCCTGCCGCACTCAAATTTTAGTACCGCATAGTAAAAACCAGGACGACGGTTGCTTAGCCTTCATCGCTACAGAGCGGTCTTTTCCACTTGCTTTTTAAGCTCTCGAGCTATGATTCCGTCTTATCTCCTAATTTCTACTCCTGGTGCTCCTCGTGCTCCCGGTTACACCTAGTTATCCCTATTCGGGCCGGTTTGAATTGAAATTGTTCAGGTATTTTGCATATTGTATCTCGATATCGGCATGCTTTCCTAGAACGAATTTTAGAAATTTCCTGCGGATTCTTTGACTATCTTCAAATTTGTAGTGAGTACCGAGCTCCGAGAAGGTCGTCGTTTGTGCAAATCTGGCAATGAAGAACCCTTGTTGTTGGCTGAGTAACTCGCAATGTCTACTACTTCACTACGTCAGATTAGTTGCTAGGCAACGAGTACTTAAATCAGCAGAGGAGCCGGTATTGCCGGAAAGCTTTTGTGGCGATGGTCATCTTGAGTGTATAAATGTAAAATTAGAATCAATTTAGTCCGCATGCCAATCGCAAAGGCGACCTACGACGGGCATCTCTGTACGAGTCACTGCAGTATCGTCGGCCCGGAAGTAAATTCCATAAACTGGAGAAAGCTACCACGATTACAGTTCACCCTTGCAGAAATAATTAGCTCATGACGTAGAATTTAATCATGTCCTATATATATCTAAAATTAAGTGGCTGGCGATTCTCTATAAACTTTCGAAACACTTATTTGCTTCAAAATTTGACGGCTATCACAGGATTCGGTGTGATAATCATTTACATCTTTCATCTACTTCTTCTCTTTATTTGAAAGTTAAATGTTATTACATCATATATTTAATGAAAAGGACTCCTTATAATACAACCATGAAAGCAATCGGAGGATCGCAAAACAACCACTTCATTCTAAGCTTGAGATCGCAAGTCTAAATATAAATCTGAGCTGCGGAAACCCCGGAAAAATGAGAGCGAAAAAAAGATCATCAAATGAAAGAGTAAGTGATGCTAGTAGGCAAGATAATCAAAATCAACCATAAATCATGGGGCAGCGCGACCACTCTTGCGTCTAGCGCGTACAGTTTTGCCATTCAATGGGCTATCATCTCTTTGAGCACTTCGAACATCTAGAGACTTTAACCTGTCCAATTCCCAAGGCGTTAATTGAGCACTATCAACTCCTCCATCTTGCTGCTTCTGCGAATGCGCTGGCTTCAAAGGTGATGCCGAAACCGGCTGATATCTTTGCCGATGCTGGTAGCGGAGGCGTGCTGTTGCAGAAGGTGTTCCTGGAGAACCACCTCTGCCGCCACCGTGCTGTCCAAATCTCCCCTCGGTCGCAGATCCAGGGGCAGACATAAACTGCTCGCTTTGAGTAGCCGCATGTGATCTTTGGGCGGTGACGCTCCCACGAACTGGCAAGCGCATGTCGTAGCTTGATAGCTCAGCAGAAGCCGTGGGAGGTGCAGCTGTCAAAGGTGACGACAGACGACTACTACGTCGCCTACCGCTGCTTCCACTTACGACTATGGGATTACCTCCGCTGACCGCAACCGGCGTTAAGCTCTTGCTTCTTCTATTTCGACCGCCAGATCCACCAGAGGTCCTGTCTGAAAATCTAGTGGCCAGAGAAGGCGAAAGCGCAGGACCAATGGGATCGGTCATGTCCCTTGTTATTCCTCCTCCGCCATCCCTGGCCGCAGCGCTTGCTGTGGACGAATTTCTGGTGTCATCACGTAGATATAGCGCAATCCGCTCATCGGATATGGAGAAGACCGAATTTTGATCATTAGTTTGCAAAGCTGCAAGTCGGATAATATATTCCAAAAGCGACAAGGAGTTCACTGATGTTTCAAAGGCCGCATTACTAGAGTATCCAGTGGTGGAGCCGGAAGCGTTTGGAGTAGTTGGCTGCTCAGCACTCTGTTTCAGCTTTCGCGACATCATCGATTCAATGTCTGAGTTACTAAGCGATAGCCGAGAAAAGGCAGCACCTAGAGCATTATCCCCAAGAATATTGTTTCGTTTGCTTTGTACTTGCCTCTGCTTCTGCTCTTGTCCCTCTTCAGCCTCATCCTCCCAATTATCATCCTCGTCGCTTTCTTCATCATCTTTATTATCATCGCTATCAGACCCTTCTTCAGCGTAAAGCTCAAAGGCCAGCCATTCAGTATTTGAAGGCAAATCAATTCGTCTACCTTCATCATCTCTCTCGAGTGTTTCGGTCTCATCTCCGTCGCTTTCCTCTCCGCTCTCTTCTTCACCATCATTAGATCCCTCTCCCTCAAACATATAATAAGGAGAACGGTGAAGAAACGCCTTGTTGAGCTTGACCACAAGAACAGGCGATACAGCTTCTTCTATATTAAGCAATCTACCAGATGCACTGAAAAAGAGTCGCGTAACAATTGAAAGAGGAATGGTACGATACTTTCCCCGAATCCCTCCTCGTGCATCTCTCTCAGGAGCTGTGCTTCCAGTGGGGCTCTCTATCTCCTCGTGATATCTTCCATCGTTTAAATCCTCCGTAATTACCAATTCGTACTTGTAATTAAGGTGTTCGGCCATATATTCGCTCCTGCTAGCTGTCCGTGAACTGCGAGAGTCATTTTTCCTTGGAGTACTCTCCCGAGAGATAGGAACTCGAAATATTTCTACAAGGCACTTTGCATGCTCTTCTTTCCATGTAATATCGCCGGCTGTGGTTGTATGGGGATTTCTTGCGGTTCCATAAAATATGGTATATAATTTCAAGGAGAATGTCGGACCAACTTGATGTCGATGCAATGGTTCCTTTGCGTATGTAGAATCGGCTACTAAGAGAAACATTGCTGCTTGAAGTAGACGAGCAGGTGATACCATATCCGGTAGCGTAGCAGTGACATTGGCTCCAGAGGTAGTAATCGCGAGCTGTAGAAGTTGCACAGATTCGTCAATGCGTTGCAGCAGACTCAGCATGTATTGCTCAACCTCTTTGTACGTCTTTTGCTTTTCAGCAGCTGATTTTGCACGTACCATTCGTTGATTTGCTTGTTCTACTTTTTCATCAAATTCGTTGATCTCCTCGCGCAATTCCCTAGTAAGTGAGACAGTGCTTTGGAGTAGTGTATAGCCACGAGCATTTCTAGGTAGCAAGTAAAAGATTAGATCACTGAAGCCCACCTTGTTAAAACCATAAAATAGGAAGCTCACAAAAGTTGAATTAAATCAATTGATGGTGTGATAATGTTTATCCTTGTCTTGAGCTTCTTTTTGATTTTCTCTAGCGATGTCTTCTGTTCCTCTGGAAGTTTCTGCGAATAATACAGTTAATTTAAGAGTTGCAGGATCATAACTCGTGGAGACAAACCTCTAGGAATTTAGACACTCCCTTGATAGCATATCCTGACACTAAAGTAATTCCAGATCGGATAGCCAGGGACATCGCCTGACTGCCTGCCTGAAGAAGTCAAAGTAATTAGCCCACTTTACTTATTGTTTGATCTGTAAACATCGTCAGCCAACGCGACTTACCCGAGCCAAGATATCCTCCATGGCTAAAATATTGCGAGCAATAGGCCTAATTATCTTCCTAAGCCCTTTCTTTATAAATTTACCTCAAGATCAAACTAATGTGCAATCGTGAAGATGTTCTCAAGCTCGAGGGAGGCGATTTGGAAGACTATGACAATTTGGGTCCACGCGAGTTGTGGGTTAGGACAGCTCGCGTTTCTGAATTCACGTGATTAATTTCATAATCACGAGGGTTCGGGTTGATCGTTCTCATCGGGCGTGGTCCAAACTAACTGTCCTCTCAAACTAATCCTTCGAGTGGAGAGAAGACCTCTTCTTACATCATTCCTTCCATATCGTCAATCTCGTCTTGAATGTTCCATCGTTTTTGAGTCTTCTTCTCCAGAGTACGATCCTTTTCCGAATATTATTCGCGAGCGCACGAGACATCGTTCACGTGCTGGCTCTTAACATTAGTGAAACGGAGGATCACGTGCGCTTATTTGTGCTGACGTACCAATCCCTTACAATAATGCCAAAGTCCAGCAGTGATGGAAATAGGGTCCGTCAAACCTAAAATTGAGTTTCGTTGCGTACGGCTCGCGTCGAAGAATTATAGCCAGTCTACTCCCGAATCCCCTTGCCGCAACTGAAGTCAACCACGAATTGATTGCGGGAAGAAATTCGTGTTAATACTAGATAACTGCAATATCAAGTGCATTATTGTCTGTGTTGATTCTCTGCCGGCAATTCGAATCGTGATCTGGTGCAACAGCTGATGTACTTTATGCGCGACGCGTATTAAATGTTATCAGATTTCACCATGGCTCAGCAAACGCAGCTCTCTCCTTCGACCGCTAGTTTTACACGCTCTCCACGTCCCGAGAACTCAGGAGACTTTGAAGTCATTTCTCTTGACGATGGAGCTCATCATACTAGTCGTTTAGGTACCCGAAGACTGTCGTCGGGGCATACGTATACCGTCGCGACAACACCTACCAGGCCTCTATACGCGAGTAACGCGAGCTCATCTCCTACGCCATTACCTCTTCCTCAATCGCGAGCGGATATAAATCTGCAAGCTTCGCAGTCGGAAGGTCGGAATTTGTTAGCTGGAGGCTCGAACATTTCTCCTAACTTAGGATCGTCCGAGTTTCCTCCTCGGAAGCCATTTCCTCCCACTCCGCGTTCATCATCATTTGCCAGCATTGGCCGGTACTCCGTCTACGGTCAAACCTCCCCAAACGGAAGTTTGGTAAACATGCATGCACTTCCTTCACCTTCGCTCTCTCCCAATCAACTATCTACTCCGCCTGCTGTCCCAAGGCGTCAGGCGTCACTGTCAAATCTCTCGATTCCAAGGAACAATCGAGGATCTGAAGGACTCCACATACGATCTGCCCATACGTCGCCTAACCGTACTGATGGATTTTACAGTACGCCGCATGCGTCTTCTCCGGCCTTAGGCACGACAAGTTCACGTCGAGCATCTGCTGATGATGGATTGTCTCTCCCAATGCGGAGACCAAACGAGTCCCGGCGACTATCTCGCACAATGTCAATATCTCCTACTTCAGCTATCGACAGTGATTCAGAACGATCGTGTGATGACGTTGATATTCCAGATGACGTGATTTTCTGGAATGTACCATTAACACCGGATGCTAAAGTCATTTCGGTTACAATGACACCCACTCCAGGGAGCAGTGCATCTCCAGAACGAAGACCTTCCGCAAGCCAGTATGCTACACCCATCCGTCAACGCCAGAATAGCAGATGGAGTGATGCCATGGATCACCTGTCTGAGGAGGCCAAAGATTTGACAGTTGCGCTGGAAGGCCACAGAGACGAAATAAAAAAGAATACGCGGAAAAAAATGACAGAGAATTTTCAAGAGCAAAACGGTGTTGCAATTCCGTCGCGACCTTCAGAAACTGAATTACGGCAACAGGCTGCGAAGGAAGCTAAGAAACTCACACCCGAAGAGATTGCTTCCTCCTCAATTACGAGACCGTCGCATTTACCGCGAAAATCGAAATCGGAAGAAGAAAAGCATTTGAAAGAATACCAGAAAATGATGTTAAAATCTCAACAGCTGGGTTAGTATTCCTTATTTTGTTTCTTTACCAAACATAACTAATAGTTCTTTAAATAGAGAAGAAAAAGAGGGATAAGAAACTAAATGATTTCAACGAGTACCAAAAAATTCAAAGTGATGATTTTGCTTATTGGGATGGTACTATCATGCCTAACCTGCAGCTGAAGATCTCAGAGCCACGTACTCGAGATACTATCTGGCGTTCCGGAATTCCGCTTAAGCATCGGGAACGACTATGGCCATTGCTTATTGGAAACAAACATGGGGTTACAGCTACACAATATGATGAAATTGTCAAGAAGTTGCACGAGCAATCTCAGACTGAGGAGAATAAGACAATTTTGGAAGATGTGTCTGTTACTTATCCTGAGACAAAATTATTTCAATCAGCTGGGCCACTTCGTGAAGGATTAGTAGACATCTTACATGCCTACTCGAAACTTAACGAAGAAACCTCCTATGCCACCGGAATGCACGTAAGTATATCTTGCATGTTCTTGCATATTCGCATACGTACCATTATACTCACTCATTGTGTAGACCGTTGCTGCGAGCTTGCTTCTACATTTACCCATCAAATCGTCATTTATAGCTCTTACGAATATTGCGAACCACTCACCTATCTCTTTGTTTTGTAATGATAATCAATTTCGGCTTACAAAGTTTTATCTTGCATTTGATAGGGCGTGTGCAATTCATCTACCATCACTGCATCATTATTTCAGTTCCTCACTTGAACTAGAAGTCTCTTCATATCTTAGTGCATTTATTATTCCTCTATTCACTCTTCATTTGCCCATGGACTTTGTTCCTCGTCTTTGGGACGCATTGTTTTTTGAGATGCTGATGGAAGTTCCTGGGTCTGGATCGACAAGTAAATCAGTCGGTGGTCCGGGAAGGTCAGCCACGCCTGCATTCTCATCGTTTGAGGCAGTATTGATCGCAGTCATATTAGCAATCCTAAAGCACATGAATACCAGATTAATCGTTTCGGATAAGGATACGGTAATTCGTATTATTGGATGGGAAGCTAAGCCTCTGAATTTTAGCTCGGGAGATCCTGAGCTACCGGACAGAATCAATGAACTCGAGTTTATTCGCGTTGTTAAAAGTCTTTTTTGATAGATTTTGGAAATAATAGATAAAAATTCGGGGTGATCATGTATATACTTGGCTGTAGAATCAGCTAGAAAGCTATGCAATTATTTACAATACGCTTAAATATAGATGTTCATGGTCTTGGTCTCAAATCTTATTGAGAGATGAAGCCACATGAGCCGAGGATATCAATTCCTCAATATGAAAATCCTTCTCAGAATCTGTAAGCGCAGCGACAACAGCATCACGCGCTGCAGTTGCCCAATGACGGGCCTCTTTGGTTCTAAGCCTCTGCTCCAAAATTGAAGATTGTTCGACAGCAGTCGTAATCACAGATTTAGGGATACCTGCCAGACGAGCAACGTTTAGCCTTGATGACAATTGTGATTAGAATGCGGATAACGAGGTTTTAAGTAAAATCTGAAAACATACCCGTAGGATCGATGTGCTATTCCTTTTGCTGCCTTGTACAGAAAAGCGATATCTGACTCTCCAGTCTCTGAGTTTAGCCGTTCAAGATATTCCATATAATAGCTTGCAACCCCTTGAGGATAAGTCTCCGAGAACGCGCATAGTTGTGGATAATGAGTGATAAAAAGAGTCAGTGCCCGAATATCGGTGATGAAATGAGATAGAACTGAATATGCAATCGCCACACCATCGACAGGGCCGGTTCCGCGACCGATTTCGTCAAGCAAAACTAAGGAGCGAAGGGTAGCCGATCTCATGATATCAGCACACTCATGAAGTTCAACCATAAAAGTCGACTCTCCGCTCATCATGTTGTCGTACGCGCCCATCCTAGAATCCGGAGATTAGTACCAAGTGCAGATACGGCTAGCTAGGTCAATACTCACCGAGTATATACTGCATCAATCATACCCAATGTTGCTGACTTTGCAGGAACATAAACTCCTATTTGTCCCATTATAGCAATTAAAGCAGTTTGCCTGACATATGAACTCTTTCCTCCCATGTTTGGACCAGTAACAATCATGGCATGGGTTCCAGTTGACGACAAAGAAATATCATTCGGAACAAATGTGTCAAGCAGAAGCTGCTCAACCATAGGGTGCCGTCCTTCCTCCACAATCACGCACGGCTCATCTACGAATGTAGGTTTAACATAGCCAGGTAAATTAGATACGGCTGCCAAAGCTAATAAGCAGTCCAGATTCGCCAGTGCTTGAACAACGCTCCTTAATTGTTCATAATATGCCGCAATCGATTTCGTGAAACCGTCATAAGCAGTTTGACATGAAATTTTTAAGAGCTCTCGATGTTGCTCCCTCTTGCGTAGCAACTCCAGAACTTCAGGAGGATGAAAGCGAGACACGGTTTTAGTTCTAAAATATAAATTAATTTCCTATTCCATCGATCCTCACTCCTCTGTCTCTAAGAATACATACCCACTAATTTTCTTCCAATTAGCCGGCACGTTTCGTAGTTCGTTGTTACGAATTTCTATTAAATACTAGCACGCCGGAATTAGCAATGACACCTTAATCAAATAGTTGGTACACAACTTACCTCAATTTGAGCTACTGTAGAATAACTTATATATGATTTGTTGATAGCTATGCGTGCGGCAATCAAAAATTCATTTAATTTCTTCTCTGTATCAGCAATTCCCTAGATGAATACAATTAGCAAATAATTTTATCAAAGACACTGAAGAGAAGATCGTGAATATTACGTGACGATTTTCCAATATATCGGGATAATCCTCCTCATTTTTAAAAAACCGCTCCTTGTCATTCTTAATAGCTCCCTCGCTATTAACAGCTTCTAAAAATTCAGACATTTCGAATGCCAAAGTTGGTAATACGTCAAAATACTCGTTTATTGCCTCTGATTTGAATTTGCTTCTCGTCGGATCAGTAAAGATATTGCAAGCTTTGCTAAAAGCGCTAAGGATATTACCTAGCTCGGCGGGTCTGCATCTTCCATAATGTATTTTCATCAGCCCAGTTTCAAGATCAGGAAGCTGCGCCAGCGTTCTACTTAATTTTTCGAGACGCGGGTCATTGCTTGTTTTAATCTCCTCCACAGCGGCTACTCGCAGTTCTAGATGCTCTCGGTTGACAAGAGGATGGCCAATCCATGTTTGCAATAGTCTTTGACCAAAACGAGTCCGAGTTTGATCCAAAATCCAAAATAAGCTCCCTTTAGAACTCATATCTGACTGATTGTGGAATATTTCCAAACTGCTGAGCGTGTTTCCGTTGAGAAGCATCGAAGTCTTATTTTGAAAATTGTCAAGTCCGGTTGAGAGATTGAAGACGGTATCCAGCTCATATTGCTTCATGTAAGTGATTGCAGCAGAAACACAGATCATGACTATGTGTGGAAGAGAGAGCATTTTATCAAAGGTGCCTGTAACAAAGTAAGAAGATGTAGACCATAACTAATAGACAAGGAGACACACTGTTACTTGACTCCGCTTCAGAAGATTGAGAATCCTGACTTAGCATGCTTCCATAATATACTGTCAAATGATTCATGGCATCGTCTAGAGATGGTCTTTCGACATGGTCTATCCGAATCGCGCCAGAATCAACTGAACCATTCGTGACTTTACGCAAAATATGTGAAAATACTTTCTCAGACTCCTTGCTGATTTTACCGGTAATGACTATCTCGCTAGGTTGGATATGAAGCAGACGAGTCTCCAACTCTGTTCTCATAAAGCCGTCCTCAAAATCCTCATACACAACTCTTCCAGTTGAAGCCGATAAAGCAAGCATACCAATTTGAACTTTCTGCTGAGGTAATTCATTTTCTGCTATGCAAAATATATAACCAGATGATGAATCTGAATTTGACATACCACCAGAGTCTATTGCTCGGTCGACATATGTTGCCTTGGTAAAAATTCGAGTCAGTTTTCGTTCAAACGGACCACTTTTATTCGTTCCAACGGATTTTAAAGCAGCAGTTTCAGTTTGCTGTACTAATCCAACTTTGTATCCCTTTTCAATCAATCTATTAATCAAGTGTCAGAATCAGCGTCTCACATTGCTATTGCACCAGTAATTGTGCGCACCTTTCCAAATGAATGTATATTCGATGATCGGGGACACTTGAGGATGCAAATTTTTTGTATCGAGAAGGTGATGTCGATGATGCATGAGCTGTCAGATCAGTAAGGTGAGCATTAAAGGAGAGATATGAGACTAGAAACTTACCTTCCTCAATCGTGTTCCAGCCGGGGACTCTAAAAATGTTCAACTCTTTAGAAACAATTGTCGAGTCTTCTCCATAAAAATGATACTTGTATCCAACTTCGACGGCCAAAATAGTATCTCTATGATCTTTCTTGATATCAATGTATTGCTGTGTAAGTGGTGTAAGCTTTGAACTCTTGCCGGTCCCCGCATGTCCGCGGCCATTTCTCGTTATCGGCACACTTTCAGCTTCATCGTCTTCATCATCCGCTTCATTTTCGTCGCCTTTTAAATCTGCGCCATCAGTTTTATTCAATATATCCAAATGGGCTATTCTTCGACTCGCTGAGGCACTCTCCCCAGCAATCTTTCGTCTCTTTCCGGCTCTCTCAGCTGTGATCGCTTCGGTATCTTTGTCCTTAAATTGACCTGCATCTGCATGTGTGGTTCCATTTGCAAATCGTTTCAATCTCGGATGGCTCACAGATTGTGGCCTCCAAGATACTGGGCCGCCCGTTCTTGGATCATGCTCACCTGGTGCACAGGATGCATGCTGCTGAGTCGCATGCGACGCGCTTTGCGATTGAGCAGGAGCTGTGACAGTCGAACCTGCAGGTCGTCCAAAAAAACTACTGAGGGACTGCTGTGTCCGTTTACTTGATGCTGGTGGTACCATAGGCAATTTGCAATGTAACGAGTGCAATGTAATTTGATGCACCTGCTATGGTCTCAGGATTGCGATCGTGAAGTCAATTTGTTATTTCGAGGAAACGCGTTGTCACGCGGATTGTGAGCGATGTGTTCAATAACCCTAATCCTCGAAAAGGCTCTCATATGTACAAGAATTATGATCAGCATTTACCGAATGGTATGCAAATGCAAAGTATCGCGTATCTATGTATATGGTATATGGTAATGGCATAAGTCAAAAGAACTTTTCTAAATGCTCTAGATTTTCTCCTAACCGAGAGTGATCACAATTTTAACCCAATTTCGATGGCTCCAAGCCCCTATCCACAATGCAAATTACTTTTCCTACCGACATATTAGATTCCATGTACTTGTGTGCATCGGAAACTTCGCTGTAGTCAAACACTTTATCAACGGGATTGACAAATTCTCCAGACACAAGCTTCCCTAAAGAGTACTCCTCAAACAATTTTTTGATTTCCGCTTGATAGGGAATTGTGCGTGAGCGAAGAGTCGAGCCCTCGATACGGACACCTATTAAGTATTCAATTAGTGTTAGGTGAGGCTTAAAAATTCAATTCAGCCTTCGAAACGTACGTTTGCGGAGTATAACACCAACATTGACCTTATCTGTGATTGTTCCGCTCATCAGCGAGAGCATGACGATTCGACCATCGACCGCTACGGTGTCTAGGTTTTTCTGGAAGTAAGCAGGTCCGATAAAATCGACAATCACATCAGCACCCTTGTTGTCAGTGGCCTTCAGAACCTCTTCAACAAAATTTTGTGTTTTGTAGTTAATCGGCGTACATGGTACGAGCTCTTGAAGGAGCTTAACTTTCCTGTCGCTGCCAACAGTTGCGAAGAGTTTCGCGTAAGGACCGAGCACCGATCTCGCGATCTGTAGAGCGGCAATTCCGACGCCTGAAGCACCAGCATGAATCAAAACATTCTTTACTTTCTCTTTTTCCTTGTGAATCTCTGCAATATGGAGGAGAGCTTGAGTAGCGGTAAACCACACCTCCGGTACTCCTGCAGCGGCTAAGAATGAGAGCTTGTTGTCCGGAAAATTGCCAGGATATTTTGTGAGAAGACGGGTATCGCACTCAATGAACTGAGCATATGCACCTCCAGAGGCTAGACCAAACACTGCATCTCCGATAGACAAGGCGCCAGAGTCAGAGGGACCGAGTGCCGTGATGACTCCAGAAAACTCGACTCCGAGAGTCGAGGGAGCACCCGGGGGAACCTGAACGCGAAGCAGTTGTCAGTGATCCCACTATTCTAGTTACCTTCGACTAGATGTAACATACAGGATAAAAACCTTCGCGTTGCAGAATATCCATTCGATTCAAGGCAAAGGCCATGACTTTGACTATCGCCTTGCCGGCGAGAGGCGGACCAGGCATTGCAACAGAGTCAGAGACTATGAGCGAATCGGCGTTGCCTTTGCCGTTTTTCACCACAATTGCTTTCATTGTCGTCATGTTGGCTGGAGAGATCTGTTTGTGCTGGAGCTGCCGATCTATTAAGAAATTGGGACGATTACTTGATCAAGCTACAATATGTGGGGCGTGGCGGATTATGCAAGCAATGAGGGCGACGATTACCAAACCACTCAAATGAGACTTCATGCAGACAGCTGCTGTCTTTTAAGCGCAGAAGCCACAGAATCCACCAAATTGGCCTCAGAGCTGGAGATTTAATGCTGCAACAATATAAATTCAAAATATATGAAAACACACTACATGTGCCGGCAACAAGCCAGCCTGACATCGCTGACGTCAAGTCGCTTGATGGTGACGCGTAAGGCAGGCTAGGCCAGCCGTACAGATGTCGACAAGCATATGGCCATTGTCCTTCTCCTTAAAGGAAAAGCTTTGCGCAATTCAGCTTTAACTGGGAGCAAATAGGCTCTTAAATCTGCTGTTGACCATCGCTCGCGTAAGCGCAAGAAAACGAAGGAAAAAAACGAGAACAGAGGCCATGGAGTACGCCGACGAGGCGAGGACGGGGTTAGCCGAAGCGCCTTACGTAACGACGCAGTATCACCGGGTTCGCCGCATTTTTCTTCTCGGTTCACAGCCTCTACTTATATCGAGCCCGCCCTCGACGCCTCGTCCACGACCAAAGTTGTACAACCAGAACTATCTCTTATCGGCAGCCCACTATTTTACTGTTCACACCTCACCAGACACACTAAGCAAATTAATGTCTAGAATGTGCCTCTTCTGCTTCTCGGCTGACGTTTTCCTCATCCTCCTCGCCATCCTCTTCCCACCTCTACCCGTTTGGATCAAACGTGGTATCTGCTCGGCGGATTCCCTCATCAACATTGCCTTATGCATGCTCGGATTCATTCCTGGTCTCTTGGTAAGTCTTGATGGTTACTTTCGTGACTTCGTTGCGTTTTCCACTGTTTGCGGCTTGTTCGCTATGCTAACTTCGCCAGCACTCATGGTACATCATCGCCCGCTTCCCGGAGGAACCCTTCCTTGATCCGAGCGACCTCGAGGCGCAGGAGTTTGGACGCATTAACGGTCGCAATCCTAACGTTGCCTACACCCGCACCGAATTTGTGTACTCGCCTATCCCACAAACCCATGGTGCCGCCATTCGCTCATCGGATTCGCCCGCACCTGCTGAGACTGGCGTCATTCCTTCGACTGCCTCTATTCCTGCGCCTGCCCCCGCTCCTACCCAACAGGATAATCCTTTGATCGACCTTGCTGGGCCCAGTGATACTATCCCCCCTCCATACGAAGAGTATGAAGGCCAGAAGGCGAAGGACCACAAGGTCCAGCGTGACGACAACCAATAAACGAGTTTACTTCACTACGGTGCCTATTTTGCGGATGAGGCGGCTCCGGCCTGCTACATACAGGCAAACCTCTTGCATCTAATTTACTGGCGATACCATATTTGATTTGAAAGTATTGCTATGCCCCGTTGCATTTTCACTTCACGAATTAGATTTCTGCTGGAAGCTAAATTCAATCTATTTCGCATAGATTGTTTTGTTTTAAGTCGTTGTCTCTGTGATACGCTTGGGGAGGTCTACGCGATATTTCGATTTTTATAATTTCAATTTGAGTAGTTATTTCATTCTGCTTAGCTTTCATTATTGGCATTCGCGCTCCTTTGTTTGTGTTTCGATGTTTATACGGAGTTTTCAAGGTATGGGTGTGGTTGGATAGTTTGATCTTTTGATCGGGTTAGGTATTTGCCAATAATTTGGCGATAACCTATGTATGTTAGTGATAACCTATGTATGTTAGTAATATAAAATGGGTGGGATATACAAATTTTATGAGACAATTGCAACTAACATATAGAATGAAAGCGTCGATTAGGAGTAATTTATTTCTATAGCCTCTAATAAAAAAAAAGCCCCAAAATTCCCGTCTCATCGCTTCATATAACCTTTCTGAACGCATCACAATCATGTAGATTCCTATAAACAAAACTAATCAAATACAATTTTCTTTGCCTTCTTCGTCGGGTCGATATCCTTGTAGAAGGCACCATAGGCGGAATGCTCTTTCTTCTTTGTGTGTCCTCCGAATTTGAGAAGTTCTTCGGGCACCGCCTGATCTGCGGATCTGAGGACGTTAATTAGAGCACCAGAAAGATGCTTTTCGTGTTCAGTGAAGAAGGTAATAGCTTTTCCTGTCTGTCCTGCACGACCAGTACGGCCAATACGGTGAACATAGTCTTCAGCGGTAAGAGGGAAAGTGAGATTGATAACAAGCTTCACTGCCGGGATATCGAGGCCGCGAGCGGCAACGTCAGTGGCCAGCAATAGAGGACATGATCCGTTTTTAAAATTCTCTAACGCATTCTGTCGCTGGATTTGAGATAAATCACCGTGAATGGCAGCAATGTTGTATCCTCGTCTTTGCAGCATCTGCTCAACGCGAGCAGCTTCCTTTTTGTATAGTGCAAAAATCAAGATCCGGTCGTTTTTGTTGTTTCCAGACTGGAACTGCTTTAAGACCTGGAGTAGTCGCTGTTCTTTGTCTCGCGGGTCCATAACCTCAACCGTCTGCGTAATGCGAGCGTTGGCCTTAAGCTCGGACTCACGATCTCCAATCATGACCTTAACTGGATCATTCAAAAATTGTGAAGCAAGCTCACGGACAGATGGCGGCCAAGTGGCCGTAAACATAATAGTTTTGCGCTTACGAGGATCTGTAGCACCCATGACCCGTTTGATATCATCCTCAAATCCCTTCTCAAGCATGCGATCCGCCTCGTCGAGAATCAGATAGCTGATCGTAGAGAGATCAATATCGCCATCATTAACAAGATCAATGAGACGACCGGGAGTGGCAACGACAACGCTAGCACCTTTTAGATCCCGTTTTTGCACATCCTTGGGGACGCCACCGTAGACGCAGACAGACTTAACACCGACTGCCTTGCCCAAATCATCCAGATTATCATGGATCTGAATTGCGAGCTCACGTGTGGGGGAGATAATTAGAACCGAAAGCTTCTTTGTCGGCTTGTTAGCAATCAAGTATGAAATTGCCGGAACGGCAAAAGCCATAGTCTTTCCAGATCCAGTTTCGGCAACGCCAATGACATCGCGACCGGCTAAAAGTGCGGGCCATGAAGCACTTTGGATTGGTGTCGGGGTAGGATACTTGGTAAGAAACTTGAGCACGCGCGGGTCAAGAACCATGTCTGCAAACGACAATACGGGCTTGTGATTCTCATTGAGTGGATCTGTAATTGTGATATCCGAATCCTTAAGGAATGCGGCTATAGCAGTTTCGGATGCAGTGCTCTTGACAGTTGCGGTGGTGGCGGTCTTCATTTTCTTTGTCTCTGACTCCTCAAGGCTATCAGCGGAGCGCTTTTTGCTCACTGCAAGGTCCTTCTTATTTCCATTGGACTCGGAAGCATTTTCTTCAGGAGTGGCGTTTTTGTCTTTCTCTTCCTTCTGCTGCTGCTTCTTCTCTCTTCTGTCCTTTTTGTGCTTCTTGTCCTTCTTGTTTGCAAGCTCTTCAGTCTCGTCGTCAGCGGCAGCTTTCTTTGCCTCCTTTTCTGCCTTCTTCTCCAGCTTACGCAGCCTTTTCCGCTCGATTTTTTCCTCCTCGCTTTCAGTCTTTGATTTTGACATGTTTAACCTGCAATATGAAAGCGAGATGCAAATGAGAATTGCTAAATCTAATTATTAGGCGTCCAAGAAATTTTTGCTCTTCACTCGAGATACAGGGTTACCCGGGGCGAAAAAGGTTCAGGAGGTGTGCGGCTTTTGGGAGATCGGGCCCTGATGAAGAGCATCCTTTCTAAGGCACGAGAGGTAGCTGAATGGACGGAAAAAATGGCGAATATTGCGAGTCTCGTCTATGATTTTATTGTTCAAATGAAGAGACTCCACATTCCTGAAGAGCCTCGGGCCGGAGATCCAGTGCCGGATGGGAGCCCGAACCCTTACGCAGCATCACGTGCGGCGTGCATAAGTGCGGTGTGCAGAGCGCGCGGATGAGTCAGGGCCAGCGGACAGCTACCTCGAAATTTTTTCTGCGCTGGCTGGGATTTGGTTTTGGGCAGTCGCGCGGCTTCACTTCGTCGTCGCTCTGCTTCTCTTCAACCATTCGGCCTCCTCTGTCCTCCTCCTCCTCCTCCTATCCCTCCTCCTCCACTAATTGCCTGGTCGCAATGGCTGACCAGCGGTTTCTTACCTTGCCCGGGCCGGTCGCCTATTCGCCCTTCCGCATCACCTCCCTCATTTCCTCCATCAACACCGCCGTCAACTCTTCCGCCGTCACCGCCATCCGTGCTGTCTACGTGCACTACGTCGCCCTCCGCTCCCCCGCTCTCATACCCGGCGACGCTGCTGCAGACCCTGCTAAGCAGCTGCTCTTGCAGTCATTGCTCACCTACGACTCCGCCCCTGACCCGACCGACACTGGATACGCTTCGCTCATCGCGGCCCTTAACGCCAACGCCTCGCGTCCCGCAGAGCCAGACAACTACCTCATCCGCGTCGTTCCACGGGTCGGGACAATTTCACCGTGGTCTTCCAAAGCTACAAACATTGCCCATGTCACTGGGCTCGCCGATGACCTCGAGCGCATCGAACGCGGCGTTGCTATTTTGGTGACAGTTCGCAAGGGATTTCCTCTGATGCAGCATCTCAAATCTGGGGTTTCCCTTGATGCGTTTTATGATAGAATGACTCAGGTTAGTACTCCTTCGCTGGGTTTTTGCTCATCAGCAACGAAGCTGGGGCAATTCGACTACTAGTCCGAGCGGCTGTGAACATGTTCATCTGGTTATCAGATAGCGAGCATTATTTTTTCCTGCCTTCGCTGCTGAGAATCTAGGGAGTCTAATATCTGTATTTCTTTAGATAATTTTCGAAAGCGCCCCTACGTATGATGACATGTTTGCCAAACATGAACCCAAGCCTTTAGTTGAAATCACTCTTGGCAAGTCTCCTAAAGATCGCCTTGAAGAAGCAAACAAGAAATTTGGTCTCGCTCTTGCACCCGATGAGATTGCCTATCTTGCCGAGGCCTTCCACCATCTCGGACCTGGCCGCAATCCTACCGACGTCGAACTATTCATGTTTGCGCAAGTTAACTCCGAGCACTGCCGACACAAGATTTTCAATGCTGACTGGAAAATCGACGGTGAGAATAAGCCAATGTCATTATTCAAGATGATTAGAAACACTCATGAAAAGGTCGGAGCTGCCTATACTGTTTCGGCATATTCCGATAACGCAGCTGTGATGGAAGGCTTCCCTGCCACAATGTTTGTTCCCAATCTGACTACAAATGAATGGAACATGGTTGAAGAATTGGTGCATTACCTGGGAAAAGTCGAAACCCACAATCACCCCACCGCCGTTTCGCCCTTCCCTGGTGCCGCTACAGGCTCCGGAGGTGAGATTCGTGACGAAGGTGCCGTCGGCCGAGGATCGAAGCCAAAAGCCGGCTTGTCAGGATACTCGGTCTCTGACTTGCTCATTCCTTCCTGCAGGCAGCCATGGGAGCTCGATGTTGGCAGGCCAGGCCACATTGCTTCCGCTCTTGATATTATGATCGAAGCACCGCTTGGTGGAGCTTCTTTCAACAATGAGTTTGGAAGACCCTGCATTACGGGCTACTTCCGCACACTGACTACCAGCCTTCCATTGTCCAATGGAAAGTACGAAATTCGCGGCTACCACAAACCCATCATGATTGCTGGTGGTGTCGGTACTGTTCGACCGACGAATGCTCTAAAGGAGAAGTCGATTACTCCTGGTGCATACTTGATTGTCATGGGTGGTCCTGCCATGCTAATTGGCCTTGGTGGAGGTGCGGCTTCTTCAGTCGCTTCTGGAGACGCATCGGTTGAGCTGGATTATGCTTCTGTCCAGCGCGGTAACCCTGAGATGCAGCGACGAGTGCAGATGGTCATCGATACCTGCGCTGCTCTTGACGAGAATCCAATCCAGTCTATTCACGATGTTGGAGCCGGTGGATTGTCAAATGCGCTTCCCGAGTTAGTGCATGATCATGGCCTTGGTGCTACGTTTGAACTGCGCGATATTGCCTGTTCTGAGCCTGGCATGTCTCCTATGGAAATTTGGTGCTGCGAAGCGCAGGAGAGATATGTCCTAGCTGTCTCTAAAGAATATATAACCATTTTCACTGATATCGCGGACCGAGAACGATGCCCGTATTCCATAGTCGGTACTGCCACCGCAGAGCAGAAGCTTATTCTCACCGATAAGCTACTCGGTACCACCCCCATCGACCTTGAAATGTCGACTCTGTTTGGAAAGCCACCTAAGATGTCGCGTACGGCGACCACTCGTCATTTGAAATTGCCGCCTTTCGATAGCTCGCTCGCCAGCTATGTCGACGCCAATGGAAAGCCGTTCCCGGTTGTCGCGAACGCCAACTCGGCTGCAAATGGGTCCGGCTCGGCTGAAGTTGAGACCGGTTTGAAATTATCAGATTCAAAACCTCTTTCCCCGCTTCTTACCGCGATCGAACGGGTTATGCACCTTCCGTCGGTCGGCTCAAAGTCGTTTCTTATCACGATTGGTGACCGCTCTGTTACCGGTCTTATCGCCCGCGAACAGATGGTGGGTCCTTGGCAAGTCCCTGTTGCTGATGTTGGTGTCACTTCTACGTCCCTTGGAGAGGGCATAGTTACTGGTGAAGCAATGTCGATGGGTGAACGACCCACGATTGCACTTATCAACGCGCGCGCATCTGCACAAATGGCTGTTGCTGAAGCTCTTTTGAACCTTATCGCAGCTGATATCAAGGATCTAGAGCATGTGCGTCTATCCGCTAATTGGATGTCGTCTCCTGCTCATGATGGTGAGGGAGCGCTATTATACGAGGCCGTCCAGGCGATTGGTCTCGAGATGTGTCCTGAATTGGGCATTAGCATTCCTGTGGGCAAGGATTCTATGTCGATGAAGATGAAGTGGGAAGATAACACCGGAAAGAGCAAAGAGACCAGAGAAGTGACTGCACCATTGTCTCTTATTATCACTGCTTTCTGTGGAGTCACAAATGTGCACAATACCTGGACGCCGCAATTACGTCACGTTGAGGAACCGGGTATTGGTGCTACGAAGCTGTTACTTGTCGATCTTGCGCGCGGAAAATGCCGACTAGGAGGATCGGCTGTCGCACAAGTGTTTGGCAAGGTTGGTAATTCGGCTCCAGAGGTCGAGTCGATTGCCCTTCTTAAGAATTTTATCACTGCCGTTTCTATTTTGCACTCTATTCCCGATCTTGTCCTTGCGTATCACGACAGATCTGATGGAGGATTGTTTACGACTTTGGTGGAGATGGCTTTTGCCGGTCGCACTGGACTATTTATTGATTTGCCATCTACGAATGCTGACCTTATCACGCTGCTATTCAACGAAGAATTGGGCGCCGTTTTCCAAGTCAAAGTGGAAGATGTCGACCGATTCATCGCGATCTTTGAAGCGAACGACGTTGACGGCCAGTATATCACACCCGTTGCCGACGTCCGTCCTTCAAAGGACCAGGCAATTACTATCAGCTATGGTGACGAGCTTGTACTTGAGTCGACTCGCGCGGATCTTCAGCAAGCTTGGTCTTTGACTTCATATAAGATGCAGCGTCTGCGCGATAACCCCAAGTCAGCGGATCAAGAGTTTGCTAATATTTTGGACAACTTCGATCCTGGTTTGTTCTATCGCCTGACATTTGACGTTAAAGATACTCTTACTGCTAGCGACGAGGGAAATAGTGAAACAACGACCCCTGTTTCTAGCGACTTAGCTGCTGCATCGTCTGTGCCAATGATGATTTCAAAGCCCAAGGTTGCGATTCTGCGTGAGCAAGGTGTCAATGGACACGCTGAGATGGCCTTCTCTTTCTATTCTGCTGGATTTATTCCCGTTGATGTTCACATGACTGATATCATGTCTGGTAATGTCACACTCGATAGTTTTGTTGGGCTCGCAGCTTGTGGAGGATTCTCTTATGGCGATGTTCTCGGGGCCGGTGCCGGTTGGGCCAAATCTGTATTGTGGCATGAGCAATCTCGCGAGGAATTCCGTCGATTTTTCAATGACCGTAAGGACACTTTCACACTTGGTGTCTGCAATGGTTGTCAATTCCTTTCTCAGTTGAAGGAGCTCATTCCCGGTGCCGAGAATTGGCCTACCTTCCAGCGTAACGCGTCAGAACAGTTTGAAGCGCGAGTTTGCGAGGTCGAAATTGTGGACAGTGCAAAGGAGCCCTCTGTTTTCTTGCACGGAATGCGCGGATCAAAGTTTCCTATTGCTGTTGCGCATGGCGAAGGCCGCGCATCGTTTGAGAATACGGAGCAGGTGAAGAGATTAGCTCAAGATGGTCTCGTCGCTGTTCGATATGTTGATAACTACGGCAAAATCACTGAGAAGTACCCTTACAATCCTAATGGCTCGCCTGGGGGTATCACTGGTGTTCGGAATCATGACGGTCGTGTTCTTGCTTTGATGCCACATCCAGAGCGCGTTGTTCTTAAGGAAGCAAATTCCTGGTATCCTTCTGAAGAAGGGAAGGAATGGGGAGAGTTTGGACCGTGGATTCGGTTGTTCAGGTCGGCGAGAAGATGGGTTGGTGCCTAAAGAATTCTGAAAATTGAAAAGAAGGCAAGTTTTGTGTGTTCTTTTTGTAAGCGAATGATGCCTCTATTAACGGGTGTTGATAACTTTATAAATATAATAATACAGGAAGGATAAGGAGGATATATCATAAAAGTTTGTTCGATATTTCATAATGTTCATCAATGATGATACTAAATATATTCAAAATCTTTAAAGAAAAAAGTATTTCATATATTACTTTCAAATCTCAGAGCCCACCATTGTTATTTACTGTTTTTTGCTTCCTTCCTTTAGACGATATGCTCTATACAGTGTCTCTATCTGATTCTATACATCAGGCAATGATTAGTTTATGGCAAAACAATGTACTTCTCGAGATGCGGGGGAATTTCCTGGCGAAGCTTTTTGCTCTCCAACCATGACTGGCTAAAGAGACGATCGGCATAACGGTAGGCTGCATAACGCGATACAGGTTAGAAAATTAAATACAGTCTGATAGAAATCAATAAAATAATAGCAGTCATACCTCCATCGCACAAAAGAGTGACAACAGTGCTATCCTTTCCGAGAGTCTGGGCCATCTCATAGGCAGCAACGACGTTCAAGCACGAAGACGCACCAAGGTAAAGACCTTCTTCATCAAGTAAACGATAAACCATCTTGATTGTCTTCTCATCCGAAATAGTCATCGCATCATCAACAAGGTCAATGTCTTGAGCCAAGTTATCAGTAACGCGACCCTGACCGATTCCCTCAGTGATACTAGATCCTGAACGGTCGAGTAATTCACCGCCGCTCTTAATGTAACTGCACAAGACAGATCCAGGAGGGTCAGCAAGGAAAGCTTTAACGCGACCTCCGCTGATATCTTTCAAGAAACGAGTAGTACCGGCAAATGAACCACCGGTTCCGGTAGAGCAAGTAAAGCCGTCGATTTTACCTTCTGTCTGAGCCCAGATTTCGGGACCGGTAGTTTCGATATGAGACTGTCTATTGGCAATATTATCGAATTGATTGGTCCAAACAGCATTTTCCATGCCCTCCGCATGCCGTTTCGCTTGGTGGTTATAGTTCATCGGGTTATCGAATGCAACGGCGGGAACCGGGTAGACCTCAGCTCCAAGAAGTCTAAGAAGATCAATCTTTCCTTGACTTTGAGTATTAGGCATATAAATCACACATTTGTATCCTTTCGCTCGGCAAATCTATAGTACAGTCAGTACGATTCGTAAATCGAATGTGGTAATCGATGAGAGACATACGTGAGCCAAACCAATTCCGGTATTGCCAGCGGTTCCTTCAACGACGGTTCCTCCAGGCCCAATAAGGCCTATTACAAATAGTTAATACACATTGTACACGGCGCTCTATATGCAAAAAGGAATTCAAACCATTCTTTTCGGCGTCTTCGATAACATACAAAGCAGCACGGTCTAAAGAATACTATTGTTAACTTTCCCCAGTTCAATTCTACAATTTCGCAGAATTACAATTCAGCAATTGACGAGAGAAAAAAAGGCGCATTGTACCCTTAACTGATCCGCCAGGATTCATAAACTCTGCTTTTCCGTAAATGTTGGTTCCGGTCTCTTCACTTAGGCCTTTCAACTTGATGAGTGGTGTATTACCAACTGCTCCGACGAAGCCATCGGCAGTTAATGGTGTATATCCGGGAGGAGTAGAGTACGCCCGTCGAGCGAGAGAAGGCGCAATTCTACGCAATGAGAAGCGAATAGACATTCTGTATGTCAGTTCCTGCTATAAAGGCTGTATTAGAAACTATTGACTACAGAAATCAAGTTTCTGTTAACTTTTTGAATGATTCTCGAGAAAGGTCGTAAGCTCGATATTTCACGTGCGTCGAGTCGTGACACATTTGGAGGTAATGCACGAAAACTATTGAAATTTACAGAAAGCCGTTCAGAGTCAAATGCAGACCGCAAGCGATTATATCTGGAAAGTAAAACCTCGTACTCCGAGGAGTTCTTTTTATATTCATTTCTAAGTGTATATATTTGTGCAAAATGAGTATATCACATCTTGGACGGTTGCAATCATGGCGACCGGTAGTTCCTGTGTTCTCGACTTTTCGAAATTCGCTAGCTTCCTCGTTGGAGACCTCGGGAGGAATTCAGAATGCTGGCTACAAGATTTATACTAAGCGTATGTATTGTTATTTAGGATATGTCTAAGAATCCTTAAAGCTAACACAAGAGTCTTCGATATAGCAAAGAAGGTGCCCCGAATAATCCCAGTATCTCCTCCCTCATTATTACCGCCAAACACACACCCTATGATATACATCACCGAGCAAATGAAAAATGAACTCGACCCTACCGGATGGCGTCATAAATTATTTGAACGCTCGAGTGATATCTGTGTCAAGCCAGGAGATGTTATCTCTGTACTTTTTAAAGGCAATTCGCGAAATTCATTTACTGGCACAATTATGGGCATCAAACGGGCGGGTCTCGATACGAGCGTCAGATTACGGTCGGAGGTTGCTCAAGTTGGCATTGAATTGAGTGTAAAGGTTTATAGTCCATCGATTGAGAATTTTGAATTCGTTAGTCGCGCGACTAAGAGAGCGAGAAGAGCGAAATTATACTACTTACGTCCTGATGAGCGAAAATGATTGGAGGGTATTTCTGCGCTACATTAGTTGTTCGCAATTGTATATATTGGATTGTTTATTTCTGTAGATGTAATTTTATAGCAAAATATTTTCCTCGTTAACTATCTTGTTTCTCATGCACTCTAGATCTAACGCTACAACAAAAGACAAATCAATTTGGTATTTAAGGCATATCATATCGTACAATCATTAATTCTTAATCTTTATATTTGATGCTGTTTATCAAGTGAATTGGTAGTTACCGCCTTCCAGGGGAAGCGCCTATAGCGGATTAGAACAATGTCATAATAAAAACATAAGACAAGGTAAGAAGAAACAAAAACTTACGCCCGGGCGAGTCTGAAATGTTATACAGGTATTTTCCACTAGCTGAGAAATTCATTGATCCAGATACTGGACCAGAAGGAGTTGAAGGAGAAGGTTTTGCTGACTGAGCATCCAGAGTACCAGGAGTTTTAGGCGAAATTATCGAATGTACAACGTTTGCTTGCAAACTTCCAGGCGTGCGCGGCGACGAAGGCTGTCGTAGATTCTTGACGGATTCAGGCACGGACTTTTTAATAAGAGGAGATGCATGAGGCGACTCTCTTGATGATCCAAATGTTTTGGTGTATTTTGGGGGTGTTAAAGGAGAAGCTGCTGGTGTCATACCATTGCCTTGAAATACAGGTTAGCTGGAGTCTTTCATAGGCGTATATTTTGTAAGAAGCATACCCTTGTCACTCAACCCCATTAATCGCCGTTGGTTTGGAGTCAAAGGGATATCTTCCAGATTATCCTTCTTATTGAAAATGCGTAATAATCCACCAAGGATATTCCATACAAATATCACCTGAGCAAATAATCCTATACAAGCATGTTGGTCAAATCCAGGCGTGAAACTAACGAGCAGTTCGCACTTACCAAGATAATGCATCAATCTTGAAGTAGTGGGGTATTCAGCTGATATCTCAGCAACCCAATTCCTAAATATAAAATATTAACACGTAATCAAATACTAAGTGAATTGCCGATATATCAGGTGGAAAAATACCATTTTTCAACTAGAGCACTAGCAATGAAGTAAAGAACCAGCGCTGCAAAATTTTGAAATATTTTCCGACTAGTAGTTTGAGTAAATTCAGTTCTTGACACCCGTTTATTTAGTTCGTCAAAAGCAGGGTGCCGCCATCGTCCTTTTGGTATATTCTGAGGAGTGCCTGGTCGTGATCCAGTAGGTAGATCACCAAGCGGCGATCGAGTGGATGATTCTGGTCTAGGGCTTGAGGTAAGTCTAGAGCTCGGAGAATAAGATCCATAAGATCGCGATAGAGGAGATCCTCCGGAATTAGTCAAAGGAGATTGATTGTAAATTGAGCGGAAAGGAGAATTGGAATATGGTGTCGCGGATTGGGTGGAGTCCGATTGCCCTCGAGGCGTCTTTGGCGAAAAGGTAGCAGACATGATATTCTTTGCGTCAATAAATCACAGGAATATTAGCCAAAATCCAATAATAATACAGTAGCAAGCAATCTAACTCAAATAAATGAATTATGAAATATTCTTGTTCTCTTAGTGCTTGTTGTTTTGCTGTCGCCCGGCGCGCTACTTTTATTTACAGTTTGGTACTGGTTGATGGCAATGAGACAAGCCGGGTGACTAAATTTTTTTTGTTTTTGTAAACTCCCAATTGGTTTTTAAATCGAAAGAGGACCAAGATTTTTTAAGACTTCCTATTTTGCCCGCTAAAGCAACCACAATTTAAGGAGAGATCAAAAATTTTTTCTGATTACAATAACATATTCAGTGTGTCAATAGTGTAAAATTCAACTTATTACCAGATTTCGATTTCTCGTTGGTCGCGCGGTCTTACTTGTTTGGCTTTTTTTTCCAAGTACGGCAGTGACTGAGATATTTGTTTGATTTTGAATACGACCGACCGTCTTCGACAAGTAGAAGAACGAAGGGATACATACAAGTGGATACACTGGAGACCTTTATATATCAGTACCTTTTTTTGCAATGAGAGTGTTGGTTGCGGCAGAAGACTCCGGCAGTCTGAAAGGTACCGTGTTTACTTTTTTTCGATCATGCAGTCGCCTGTGTGAAGATAATATGTGCAAAATTGGAATCCAAAAGCTAACGATAGTCGCAGACATATCATTTTCTCTCGGAACAAATACAAGTGTAAAGGGATCACAGCAACCTAGTATAACTACGTTTGCATCAGCAGGACGGTCATCATATGTGCAGCGTATGATAATAGTTAAGCTCTACAATGGCAAAGAATATGTACGTTGACCCGCCTCAATTTGCGACTTTAGCTAGTTACGAATTATATATACTGATTCTCTTTTTCTCGTTGTGCATTTATAGCTCTGTATTGCGAGGAAAGGAGGACTTATTCAACTTTATGATACTCTACCACCATATGCATTGTTCGTTGAGTGGAAAGACCAACTCAACTTACAGGATGATGCATTTATAGGTCTGGAGTGCGTAGAGGGGATACTTTCAAGCTTCACATCTACTGGTAGACTTGTCGTTCGCGATGTACAATCCTCTACTGCTATGCAAATGGATTTTCATGCGGTATGTGGGTTATTTTGATTTATCCATTATTCTTTTGTTGAATAATCTGGTACAGAACCAGAATATAAGAATGAGACTAATATTTTTTTTCGTTTATAGCTTATTGGAGATCCTGTTAATGCCTATCGAGTTCATCCCAATCGGCCAAATATTATCGCCTTCGGTGGAAAAGAGCGCGAGTTAGAGATCAATCGGATTGAAAATATACAGTTAGGTGATGATGATATACCTGCTGCTGATGCGGAGGGAAACACGAATACTGATTTGTCGTCTAAATGGTGTATATCTACTCGACAGCGCGGAGGCTCTACTTCTCGAGATCTTGTTCGAAATAAAATATGGAGGGCCAAGAATGTCAAAAATGATGAACTTGAACTTCGGGTGCCAGTTTGGATAAGCGACATTCGCTTTCTCGACATCGATGGCTCATCTAACTCTGAATCTTTAGATAGTTTCCGAGTCGCAGTTACAACTAGATTCGGTCATATCAGACTTTACGAGACTTCCAAATCGCGGAGGCCACTTGTTAACGTCGAAGTTGGTGAACACCCACTTGTCGCCCTTGTACCGACTGCAAAGGATAACGAGGTTGTGTTTTGCGATACTCATGCTATGACTGCTAAGTTTGACGTGGTCTCAGGACGTAAATGTGGAAACTACTCCGGAACTACTGGATCGATTCTTTGCCTTGATACGTTCATTCCTAATGAGATAAAGGAGGAATATGACGATGAAGACGACCGGTCGCTGATCAAAGCACATTCGCCGACGTCGGATATTCCTCTTCTTGCGACTGGGGGATTGGACAGATATTTGCATGTGTACAATCTCGAGACTCGGCAAATGGTGGGTAAGATCTATGTTGGCACGAAGCTCTCGGCGGTGTGCATTGTTGATGGATGCAGCATGGCCAATAATGATAGTAGCGCTTCTGAGCGCGAGAATGAGGATGAGGAAGACGAAGGGGACGATATTGAAGTTAAATCGGAATCAGGAAAAGGCGAAAAGCAATGGAAGAAGCGGAAGAATGAAGATGATGGCGATGCGTCTAGTGAATCAGGGCGCTCAAGGTCTTCGCAGACTAAGCACGTGCGATTTGTCAATGGAAGCGAGGAGGAGGACGATGAGGAGGAAGAAGATGAGGACGGTGTATGGCAGATGCTAAGCGAAGATGATAGCAACCTGGGTACTATTGAGATCAAAGAAGATGATGAAGATGGTGCTGGGGCCGAAAGCAATCCAGCGCCAATTTCTTCTGGTGGTGGACGCGATCAGGGCAGCGAAGACGGTCGCCGCCGAAGAAGGACCCATGCGTCTTCTCGCAGTCGGTAAGTCTTTTCAGTGATCTGCTAGGAATGATGGATAAGCAATTGGCAAGTCATACTTGTATCATTTTTCGGAGTTCTTGTTTCGAGTATTGTAAAGATTTTGGTTTTTGCGATGATTGTATTACGTTTTGTTCTAATATAGTGCTATCGCGATTGTGTGGGTTTCGAGGATTGTTTATGTGGCAGCAGTAGCAGCAGTGCAGCAAGGGACTCTGCACTTTCGTAGGTTAGTGTGAAAGCCAAGATAGTCAATGGCGGAAGATAGCCGGAAGAGGTCTCTGTTCTATAAGGCTCAGACAGCTTCCGAATTTAGTATCAACTAGCTGGACGTTGACCGTATTCGACCTGTCCGTCGAGTTAGAACCGACATTGCAGTTGACATGCGCGTAATTTCTATGCAACTATATATAGACTATTCACAGAATGTTAATAGTCCAACAGATTTTGAATATATTGTAGCTACTGCTCTCACAGTGCCCAGTCGTTTGATGTCCGTCAAAGATTAGGATTTAGACAGCACTGCGTTTCGCGGAACTAAAAATAGTCATGTCATTGACGGCCTGGAAATGCGCATGGCGCTAAGGGCTGGCTGTATTTTAGTAAAACTACTAACCCGGGTTTCGCACTAGTATTTTTAACTCTTTTTGTAATCTTTCTCACTATTGTTCCGATCCTTTGTGCAGACTGTGTGGTACTGCTCCGCAGATTGAGCGCAGATTTAGCGTCGAGCTGCTGGCCGCCTTCGTCTGAAGTTATGGAGTTTGCTGGCGCTACTCTTGCTCTATTCATATACTCAAGCACATACTGTAGTGCAGCGCAAAGCTGCTATCAATGGTAGCAGAATGGTGGGTACGTATTTGAGAGCACTACGTCAGTTAATTTGTGCGCTAGCAGATATCCCGATTTGATCCAGGGTCGCACGTCCTTTGTATTCTGCTTCCTGCTCGCGACGGGCCGGGTCAGAACGAACTGCCATTCGTATAGTAGGGTCCTATCTGTTGTCCCAGAGCTGGGTGACGGTATCTATTTTTGCAGCTCCTTCTCGGCGATGCTCTCTCTGCCCGCAACCCCGGAGACATGGTTACAGCCGCCCAGCTTCCACTTCAGTCAAATCACTGTAATCACAACATGGATATGAAATGATTTGGGATTCTAGGCTGTCTCACCGGGACGGACAATCAGCTAGCCAGTAAGCCAGCCAGCCGGCGAGCAAGCCACGGCTTTCTGCTCTTCCTCCTCTGCACCAGCGACGACCCATTCGTCGGATCATTGTGCCATGTCCAGAATGTATTTGCCGTAGCATCCAATGAATGACGAACAGAAAGAGCGCCACGGCGGCTGATTCATAGTTCAGTCAACGGCCAGCTAACGCAAAGTAAGCCAGAATGCGATCGCAGTGGGCGGCTGCAGGGCAAAAATGCAGGGGCTCACGCGGCTGACACTGACGCAGGAATACTCTCGATATCAGTGCGCTTCTCGTCCGAGCGCCGTCGCTCTCGCACGACCTTCCAGCCCCTTTTCCCGTCCGCCGACCACCGTCCACCCTCGCTCGCACTGAAAGTAGCGGGACCGACGACTGTGTTAAAACGCGCTGCACAATGCACTGATGTGCCCTGACGTTTATCGCGCAGTGCAAGTGACTATATCCTGCTCTTGTTCCCGCTCTGCAGCGGAGCTGTACGCGCAGGAAGAACGCCGCCCTGCTAAAGACTCTGCAAATCCTGCCTCGTTTATTAATGGAACAAGGGGGAAATGGTCTGACACTTTGGAACGGTCCAAGCGCTGGTCCCCCATATCCAAAGCTGTATAGAAAATATGTTAATAGTACCCACCGAAATGAAGACCTTCCCCCTTTTTTTTTTTGCCTTTTACTATCATCCAGTCTATTTTAAATTCAATCAATTTGTTCTTCCGTACGAAAGATGGCCAAGGCCGAGTTAATGTACGTATCCGTCTCCCAACGTGTGCTCGCAGCCCAACTGAACCCTGAACCGGTCGGGTCGGTCGGACAGCGCGGTCTTGTCCACTCCGACGGTAAGAGTGCTCCGTATAAAAGTGCGCCAAACCTGAAACTGCGCTAAAAGCATCGCGTCTGAACTGTCTTTGTCTCTCTGGCGATTCCGGTGAGCGGCGCGCTAATTAGACTTCCGTATTTGTTAAGCTTAACACCGTTAAGAAGCAAAGGATCGAATAGCAAGCGGTATTTTGTGTAAATTTTGCATTACCTGCGCGGCTGATCCTCGGCGGGGTGTAGAGCGAAGTTCAGATTAGTTACCGCGGTACCAATAGCTGCAGTCAAAAGTTTAGTAGCCCCGTTTACACTCTCATTTGCACCTTCTTCTTCGGTCAAGCATCTTTGCGATAGATAGCCGGATAGGAGATAATTATATGTCTCTTATAGGGGTGTCCTTATACTTTGCATCTATGCTGGCGCAGTACTGTCGAAGCGCGCTTAGATAATAGCATATGGCGTGAAGCTGGAGACTGGTCAAGAGTAATTGACAAGTGGCCATACCTGTCAAGTTTTGTCTATCTACGATATATATGCCGTTGGCCACTTTTATGATGAAGATGACGTATATTCTGAAATAGGCGATGATAATGAATGGAATGCCGGCTTGTCTTTTCTCGCGTGAGCTGTATTGCCGCACTCGGTCTTGATGCTAATCAACGTCGCGCGTTCGTCAACCCGGTCGACACCCTTGTACGCGCCAGATATTTGAAGTCTTGCTATCAGATTTTCACGAATTCCACCATTTCGATAGTATTTACAGTCCTAGTTACTATTACTGAAGTGAAGCGTTTCAGTTAATCCTCAAATCGACGAGCGTGCTGTGCCGCCTCCTTTAATAGATCATCGAGCAATCATCAGTCTCGATCTTCGGTTGTTCGTCTCCAATAATGAAACATTAAAAGAACTCTGAAAATCAGGGTTCTTGCTTATCTTGGCCTCACGTACTTATGACAGGTTAGGTGTGATACTTGTTCAGAGCTCGCGCGCAGTACAGAATCTGGTCTTCCCTGGTTTTAGAAGGACAGAACTGGCTGTCTATAAGATACCATATTATACTGGACAATAGTTCATGAATTGCTATTAAGCTCTAAGAATCATTGCTATCTGTGATGTTTGTATTTGTTTAGTAGCCTGCTATAGGTCATGAAAGTTATCCGGTATAATTTTAGAAAGGAGACATCAAAAGACTGTCGGCGGCGGGGGAGCTATATATATTACTAATGCATATACAGAGACAACCAATGTTTTAATAGGGTTAATTGCAAATCTTCTCGGCAAGTCTATAATCTACTAGATCCGCGCGATCTGGCGTGTAGCGAAGAGGTCGACGAAGTTAACCGATCTCTACTGTAGCCATTTCGCTAGCTCGCAATGACTTTATATCAACTCGTTACGTTCAGAGAACACGTTTATTATTAGAAATAAAATAAATATAGCCAAGCATGCAAAGGAGAGTCTTGAAATAGCACGTCCTTAGGATCTAAAAATATAACTTCAGCCGGCCAGGCATCGGCCTACAGAGACTCACGGAGTTATTAGCGGGCAACCGGTATACTAATGTCTGTGCGATCTTTAGAAGTATGAATTATGCACATCAGATAATGCAAGACCTTTGGAGGTTTTAAAAATTTATAGGTGTCCTTTGATTTAGTAAAACGTACATACGTTGCTTTGTTTGAAAGTATCCAAGGTTGTTCGGCAGCGTTGATATAAAATGAACAGAGAATGACCACTAATTTAACATATGCAGATATAGTATTATTTAATGCCTTCAAGATCTGAATACCATCTGCTTAAATAAAAATTGTTTGATATGATATCAGGTTACGTACTGACATGGTCGTCTCATTCATCAACTAGAACAAGTAATCTCCAGCCCGGTAATATGTTAGCACGTCCACAGTTGACAGTTGTATTAGAATCACAAATTCCTGGTATACTAAGAAATACTTCAGAGTAAAATCAGAATTCTCCGCGCGAGATCTAAAGCACAACTGTTGATCCAGCTTTGGTCCATACTGGGAATTGAATATGCAGAATCAGCTATCCGGTCAAAGCCCGCGAAACACACGCACTTAGTCCGGAAGCTTAATTTATTTATAGTTGTAAATTGAGTTTTCATAATAGGGGTCAGGCATGCAATTTTGCTGCTCAGAACACTCTTACATATTACAAGTAGATTTGCTTAATATACTACTTATACTACTTGTATTGACTTGCTTTGATTTATTGATTCTTCCTTATTCTATATTAATTTGCTACCCAGAGTAACCAAAGTCTGTAGCTAAGACCTTTCACTTTTAAGTTTTTTCTTTTAGCGAGCCGTCCGAAAAGAGAGGTACCGGGCTAGGTGTATATATTTAAACTTAACGTCTAAAAACCTTAATCCCGACCTTTTGCGAAAGGCGGCACAACTCGATCCCGTGCTGGCTCACATCCTGTGTTCTCCAAAACAAAGTTTGTACTACGGACCCGGATACATATTAAATGCTAGCATACCCGGCAAAATCCAGCATCTGCTACCAAAAAATTCGATTATCATTCTTTGCGGGTCTGTTCACTACCATCGCCTATCAGTTGGTGATATAGATCAAAGGAGTATCTATATATAGTCGAATTTTCCATAACGGAAGCTGAACTAAATGAAAGCCTAAAAAGTCATAAACTAAGAAGGACAACCGGGATGGAATTCTACTGCCCGGGCATAGAAAGAAAGCCAAGTCTCAAAACTGAATTCATAATTACATAATAGTAATCCGCTGCTCTGAGAAGAACCTGGGCAGGAAATGTTCTCTCGCGGGCATTTTTGCTAAATTGAGAGCCATTCGCCTGCTCGCTCGTGAGATGTACATCTGATGCGGAATCCCGCAACATTTGCAAAAATCTCTTCTCATCTTATATATATTAATAGATACTCTCGACTTCGTATCTTATTATTAATATTAAAGGCTCTTGAGTAAATTCAGTGAGCTATGACAGTAAAAGCTGTAAAAGCTCGAGCTGGTGATTATTACTGGAGCCCGTCGAAATACAAAGCAGCTGTGCCAAACGTTTTACCAAGATATTAAATTCTAGTGAGATGATAAATTTCTGTCTATGCAAATTGAAATTGAGAGGTTAGAACATATAAGAGAGAAGAGATAGTATTCGATGTTGTAGTCTTGTTAAGAACATTCTATTTTTTGCAGCCATCATGCGCCATTCGAAGTGAGGCAATACTTGTTTTGTAGGATGATATATTAATAGCAATTATTTGGATGATAAGGCGATAAAATAGCTCACAGGTGGTCTTTGGAGCGCGCTAGTCTCTGTATATGGGATTAAGCTGGAGCGAATGTCTAAATTTGTAAGAGGCGTTTTGAGAATTGGGTTAACCAGAGCGGCACAAGTATTGAAGTTTTAAATCGAAATCTTCCTAAATTAAACTGATTTATACATACCTGGACGTCAGAGTTTGCGAATGCAACTCCTTGCCGTCTTGCGTCTCTCAAAAAAGCCACAGCGCTTGATTGCTCGACACATTGAAGCAACAGCAGAGTATGCGGTTTTCGGCCAGTTTCAATAGCAACAGTAAATCCTCCATTAATATTGATTTCAAGCAATTCTTGTATTTCCTTTTTTCATTTTGCAATCACTGGCGTCAACTTAGTCTTTTAGACTATTCCTTATTCTGCTAATCAAGCTTGGTTAGATTCACTTCTATGTCCTCGGGAAAATATATATGTACGAGCTGCCAGTACCAGCCTAGAAGTTACTTACGAGAAGTCCCTCGCATATTAGACTGATGGCCATACCTATTATATGAGACTTGTCATCGTTGTATCTTTTTGATTCTATCATTAATGCAGGACTGATAGTATTCGTGGGATTCATTTATCTTCCGCAACTTGTAGCGAACTAGTCGGGCAGTGAGTGCAATTGCAGTTTTGACGCTAGCTAATCTCAGAAAGTCAATTGCGTGCTATGGATGGGTTTGATGTGTCTTTAATATCTTTTCTGTTCCTGCTTCATGGAAAGTAAAGGCGTGTACCATATGCAAAACCAGTTGTGCGCATCAAACCTGATCGATATCAGCATTGGAGTAATTCTGATATGGCTGCAGTTGATCAGGACCGATAATCTGTGATATGCGCAGTTAATCTGAAGTTCCTTTAGCGAAAAAGCGATGCCAGTCAACTAATAGCTTCATCCAGCACAGCTCAAATATTGAAAGTACAAAATCAGTAACCTCTTAAATCCAATACCGGTAACCGACACAGATTACATATATGATATAAATCAATTATATAGATATATAATTCAGTAGATGCCGCCTTTTCCTTATCTCTGCCTGATATCTAGTCTCGGATGGGTAATATGCCACTACAAGCGAAAACACTTGCATAATATATATGGACGCGATCTCGTTAAGTGTGTGACCTCGGTAATCATGCTGGCTTCCGCAGCAATTTGGTAGTGCAGCAAGTCTTTCGACACAATTAATGGTTAGCTCTTCTTGTTAGAACACTGGCCTACGGCCTATATAGGATGCCAACTTTGCGCTCGGAGTCGCAGTCGCAGTCGCAGTCGCAGTCGCAGTTTCAGCCTTGAGCGCTAAAAACTCCTGTTATTCATTTAAAGTTTAGAGGTTTTGCCAATCACTCTTAGCTTCGCACTCCAAAAACTCCCAACAAAATCAGTGCCCAACCAATTATGAACATAGAGATTATGATTATTTTAGAGACTTCGGTCGCTGAAAACATCGCTTCTCCATAAAATCAACAAAGATATGATTTCAATGTGGGAGATAAATGATGTAGATGCTGTTTGCTTATTTTTTTGCGGTTGGGTAACTCAACTCGTACTTCCGGCACTTGTGTCCTCTCCATTTCTTGCAGAAGCTATTGCAATATATTCCCCTTTCTCAATCAGTTATTAAAATATCTCCGTCGATCGTAGGCACTGGATGATCTCAGATTTAGATTTCAGGTATTGATCGCGATATTACCAAGTAAATTATATATGCTCGCAGGCGCGCATACTATAGAATCAATATTAATGCCAGCAACTCCAATTATTAATGTCGTACGTCGTCTAAGTGGACGACCTCGCGCTGAGTTCGCATTTTCAAGTGATATCCAGATCCCCAAATCTCCTTAGTTATCCTGTCCCAAATATACGCATAAGCACACGCTTCTGGCAAGGTACCCAGCGTGAGGCAGACGTGCACGCCGTGAGTTTCTAACCTGTAGAATAGCCTACGTTCCAGCAGTTGGCGTTTCACGTGCGCAGATGCTCAGAGGAGCTAAACTATATTTTCGTGCATCGTGATTGCACTGGAAGAGCGCGCTCGGAGAGAAACCGGGGCGGCGGCGGCAATGACGGCTTTGTATTAAGTGTATTGAACCTACGGCAGTTCCTCGGGATCAGCGCGAGATAATCAAGATGGCGACGCACAATGCTCAGTACTGTCGCCATTGTCGTTGTCATCCGTCGGCTCTAGGTTCCCCAAGCAGCCAGCTCCAGCACGGCACTGCTGCTTACCGTTGCGGCCTGCGCGCACGAAGGAGAACACGGGGGTTCTTCTTCGTGTCAATGGCCAACCAGCCGCACACCGCATCTGCCCGACAAACAGCCTTCGGCATTGGTACCTGCTGCCCCAGGTACCTTGGCCCAGGCGGTGCCGTGCGTCCGAATCCTGTTCCCGCTCAATCCCCCTCCCCGCCCAGAGTCGGGAAAATCGGCCATTGTTCTTTGCTCAGGATGCCGGCTGCTGGTTGCTGCTGCTTCAATGCCCTGGCTGCTGGTGTTCCGCCGCCGGGATTTGTGGACCCACGGGCCTCTGGCGGATGCAATGGCCGCTCCTGGCGGGTGCTGATCCCCGCTGAACTATAGCCAAACCCCTCCAGCACAGACCAGCCACGACGCAAGTTTTTCCGTTTCTGGATGACGTGCATGAATTGCTTTGTTAGCCGCGTCTGCATGGATTTGTTTCCCTCGTAACTGGCCACGTAAGCGGCCCGCCCCGGTGCCCTTCCTGCAGCAGTACGGAGTGTGGAGTGCGCTGTGCCAGAGCTGCTCTATGGCTAAATGACAGCATTGCAGCAACGGTGGTCCGGCAAGGGCGGCTGCTGCTGGCTTGACAAGTGCAGCGGAAGTTAAGGGTCCGGCTGGTGGCGGGCCGATGATTTTGTGATCGGCTGCAAACTGTATCGTGATCTCGGGTCAGAACAACTCAGGTACCGCGCTAGCTCGCCTGCGCGTGCCACTTTAGTCGAGAGCGCACGAGCCGTCGTATCGTTCAAGCGATGGGCCGACGGACTAAGACAAGCCGACCCTTGGGGCGCGCCTGCCTTGAGTGATGGTCCCTGAGCCCGGGTCTTCCTTATAATCGTCGGCCGGCTGCTCTTCCTGTCCGTTCCCTCCCCTCCCTTCTCTCCGTCCTTCCCGGCCCCCCCCCCCGCAGACGCTCCCCACCTACATGATACCGCACGTCATCACGGCGTCGGGCCGCTCGGTCAGTCTTCTCTGCGACGAGCCCGTCTCGGCAGCAGAGACTGATGCCTCGCTGTCTGCTCCTCCCGCACCTGACGTCAGTCCTCCAATTTATCGCCCGGCAGTGTCCATCTCTGCTCCTTCCCCGGTCCACTCTCTGGACTACACTTACGCCTCCCAGCCTCCGCCAGCTGCCGCTGCTCCCTGGTACCAACCCAGTCTTGTCGCCGCTCCGCCCGTGGGCTATATGCAGCCAGCACCTGTTAAATTCTACACGCCATATCAGTACCCACCTCCCCAGCTTCAGACACAAACACACAAGCAGCATATACCTGAACAATTCCCGCCTCGCCTACCTCAGCACACCTCGTTGCAGGAACCTGCTCCTACATCCGCCCCTGTCGCCGTCCCTACTCGATCCCCGCCAAGTCGTCGCCCTTCTCTTCCCAGATCACTCCCGAGCAAGAACACGCGGCTGACATCACCTAACTCCTCTCTGGAGCCACGAAAGATCCGTCGATATTCATGCCACTGCAGCAAGTCGTTCACCACCTCTGGCCATCTCGCTCGTCATATGCGGATTCACACCGGCGAGAAGAATTATGTCTGTCCAGAAAAGGATTGCGGTGCTAGGTTTTCAAGGCAGGATAACTGTATGCAACATTTCCGCACACATCAGGTTCATGGTACGAAGCGTGCCGCCGCAGTGGCGGCAGCAGCTGCAACGGCTGTATCAGCATCAAGTGAATCAAGCGGCAGCGGAAGCAGAACCGCTTGCGGATTACAACGACACAAGTCACTGCAAACACACTCAGATTACACAAATGAAGAAAGACCAATGCAGAGTAATAGGAAAGTTCACAAGAGTAGTTCTCGACGCAATACAGACCCAGAATATTCTTCCGCAACAGATAGCAGTCCTCGGATTTCATCCCTCAACATAGTCCATTCGATCTCTCGATCGTCGTCGACTTCATCAAACTCGTCTCTCCCTCCTTCAACAATGTCTAGAACTGCTTCTCCTGCTACATATTCCCCACAACAAGGTTCAACGATTTCTCTTCCTCCACTCGCAAGTACAGTTGGTATGCTTGAGTATCCTATTGCTCCTCAACTGCATATGCCGACCTTACCTCCCATTTCAGCCTTATCTTCGTCGCCCACAGAATCGACATCTAGCCGAAAGGAGGAAAGGATAAAGGATGAGAGTCGACTTGATGAACTGGCTTCAATTGCCTCCTCGGTCGGAATTTAAATTTTAATCACTGCTTTTTGTTTTACTTCCGTGCTTCTTTTTAGTTTTCTCGCTGATGTTTCTTTATGGGCAAAAATTTGTGCAGCGTGGTATAATTTTTTTGTCTGGGTCTAGGTGGTGAATCACTGGCGTTTTTGTGTTGTCGTTTAGTTTTCTGCTTTTGGATTTCGGAATTGATTTTGTATAATAATGGGTTTTTTATCATTTTTTTTTTGTTTCGTTAATCGGACGGCGTATGGATATACTTAACGGTTGTTTTTAATTGTTACTACTGTACATCTGGTATGTATTGGGTTGAATGTTTCGTTTTTTCACGAGGTAATCTAAGCGTATGTGCCTACATCTGTCTGCTTTCGATTGATTCAGGAGATGTACATCTGTATTAGATCATTGCTAATCTGTATTCATATGAGAAATGTATTATATTTATTAATTTTGATATATAACAACATATAAGACGGTTTAAAATTTAATTATTGGCTGCCGTACATGATGTATCACATGTCCATTTAAAACTGATCGTGTTATCTAGATGTTCATCGATTCTTCTTTTGAGTCTGAATACCAAAATTACAAAAGTAAATAGCTAGACTCTCATCTGCTGTCGCGAGCGCCTGAAGATCATAACGAGCAGTCATTCGAGGAAGCATCCTTTGGCGTTCGATTTCCGCGCGACTGACGAATGCGGAAGTCGAGATTTCGTATTGGTCAAAACCGATCAAACCAACCTCCAGTCGTCCAATAATAAGAGCGCATATAACTAATTAAATTACGCTCGTACTCACCGGAACCCCTACAGTCATATGCCGTGCAATGTTGCGGCATATGTGACGTGTGTATTCTACGACCGCCTTGATCTCTAGAGTTGCCTCTGATGATCCCTTACCATAGCTGCCCAGCGCTTAATTACTTCATGATTCTACTACAAATAGCCAAAATTATGCTGCAGCGATCCAATGCGCGGCTTGATTCAGCCATTGGAAACGGAGATCTGCCGAGTTGATCCTGACCTGTAATGATCCTGCTGGCTTTCTGCACATAATTTGGTCGCCAGTTTTTTCGGTGGCACAAGGCACAACAGGAGATCTTCAATAAATAGGTCTACTCGTTCAATGTTTAAATTCTTGACTTTTCTGCCTTTGAATGCGCCATCATGGACCTGAAAGCCCGGCGCTGAATAATGATCAATAATGGATTTAAAGTTTAGATGTTCAGCCTAGTTATCGCCCTTCGAAAAGACGCCAAACCAGAACGGAAAGTACCATACCCGGACCGTACCCCTTCCTAGCCCTGGATGACTGCCATTAGACTTTTATCTCGCTAGCAACGCCAGCATAGACAAAAATATTAGCAATTCTTGCATGAGGGGCTGCAGATCTAGGAAACACGCTAAACTACGCCACCAGTTGCTGCCATTGAAACCCTGGCTTGGGCTGCGTTTGCCCGCTTGCAGTCGACCGACTAAAAGCTAGCATGTCAATCTTTGACGCTTTTAATTCCCTCTCTAATTTGACAAGGGGCAACGCGTAAATGGCAACTCCCGCTTAGCTGCTAGCGTCTGTACGAGTGCTTATCATCCTCCGTGAACTATCGTGGTCTCAGCTGATCCCTTAACCGAGACAGGCATTATTAATAATGCTAGCAACGTGCTTCTCTAAGCAGCTACGCGCGCCGTCGATCATGACTTAAAATTCGCCGCTGCGAGTGGATCGCGGGCTGGGTCCTTTGGCGGACCCGGGCGGGATTTTCCATGCTCGATTTGTTAGGTGCACTATACCCTCGCTGATGATCATCACAGTCTTTCAAATTGTACAGTGGCGCTTGTCATCTCGAATAATCTCGCGTGCCTGCTTGAGATCCTATCCATCATCGCAATATTCGGTTCATAGGGGGCGAGCGCTTCCACATTTTTTTAATTTGGTTTTGTAAATCAATTGTCCAACACTAGTTCTGATAATGATAATCCGGCCCGCCTCTCGCACGATACAGTGTCTTGACACCATCGCAGCGGCTGTCAGCGTTTTCCACCAACGATAACAATGGCAGGGCCGCATCGACGGCAGCACAGAGTACGATGGCTGCGTACCGGTGACAGATTTCCTGGCGGCATTTCCCGAACTTGGGGGCTTTGCACTCAGGCTCTTGAACAATGGCCGTAAGACAATGGCGAAACAACGGTGAGCAAGTTCATCAATGCACATAGTACAATTACAGATATAATAATAAGTAATAATGTACCTGCAAATAATGATCAAAGCACTTATTCCCTGATTGGCAGCACTACGCGCACATCATCGAAGGATCACCATAACCGATCCAGTTTTGGCGCCGTGCTGCCGCATAAACGGCGCGTCCGCAATGAATTAAATTTCTTCCGCATTAACTTGTTAGCTGGCCATAAATGAAATCGTAGTCGTATATGTCGGGATCTAAACGACTCCTGCCACCTGATTTGGCAACTCGCCGGAAGATATGAAGCTAAGTTGGGGGTTCATTGTATGAAAGGGCGTTGTAGCTGTTCCATTGAAGTGGGGTAAAGTCCATCATCATCATATTATTGAGAAATTTCATTATCCAGTTTTTTTAATTCCATGATTGAAAAGAATTTATAATATGAATTCATATATACTAAAAATACAACCGTACTCAATCGCGCCAGCATGCATGCTACAATAATACATCTAATCTCGAAGTCGCGTCCATCCCTTCGCCACAGTCTTTTCCACCCCCGCGCGCTCATTTTCCAACACGCTAAGCAAATCTCTCATCACAACACCAGGCTCCTCCTTAGCCTCTCGGATTCTTATGCCGTGGCTGGTATTGCTCGACTCCTTCCTTGTAGGTCCTCCAGGTGCTGCTGCGGCCGGTGAAGACTGCCCTCCAGTACCTCCAGTCATCCAAGAGTACTTTTTCCTGCCTCCGGAAACCATGAGTGCCGCAGTAGCATTAGTCTGTCTATGCATAACCTCCTCAGTAGCATGACTAGCACCTTCTCCAGCTTTTCCTCCTCCAGAACTGCCACTCTCCGATGACCCACCAAATCCACTTCCGCTTCGTATTTCTAGCTGGGCTTTCTCCATTTGGTATTTCTCTTCTTTCTCTTTCTCCTTAATTGCCACGTGCCTAAGCGCCTTTGCGACGTCAGAAGCATTCGAAGTGCTACTATTTCGTACTCCTGATTCGCGACGATATCGAGCAGCTATAACCGCAGCCGTCAATATATCGCTTAGCCATTCCCTACACGCCAAAGATATTAAAACAAGCGCGTCATTATCCTTCGTCTCTCCAGTCGCCACTTGCATCGCGAGTTGCGGGTTTAATGGCGGAACTCGAATATCCGATCCTAAAGCAGAATCTGCCACCAAATTGCGAACGACTCGCATATCCAAAAATGGAGCAAGTCGATGCATTTGTAATGGATCTTGAGTATATATATCTGTTAAATCGTCACCCAAAAACATGTTGTCGGCAGAAAGTATTGGCAATCCTTGCATTCCAGGCCTGTTGCCCAATGGTTGTGATAAAATAGGAAGGGAGGAGGATAATAGTTGTTCTTCGGCTCGTAAATCCACACCAGCTGATAATAGTGCATCAGAAAAATCGCCAGGATCTTCTTTACCGATACCGCTATTTCCAGGGATTGATGCTCCTGGATTATTATTATTGTTATTATTGATATTGTTGTTTGGAAGCGGAGAGTTTGCTGATGCTGGTGAGTTAAGACTCGGTGGTCTCATCATCGGAGAACCGACAGGACTAGTGCTTCGACTAGCACTTCTATTTGCAGGCGTAGGTGATCCGACCGTACTAAGAGCTGGAGAGTAATGCATCGGGGAACTAATCCCTGTGGGCTGATGAGGAAGCTGAGCAGCAGAAGCAGGAGGAGCAGCGGCGGCGCCGGGTATCGTCGGCAAGCCTATCCAGCTATTAGCAGGAGGAGGCATCGAATAAGATGAAGCAAGTTTTGGTCGTTTTGATGCTACTCCATTGCTAAAATTATCTGCTGATGGAGGTGATGCTCGTTTATTGCCACCACCGGTCGTGAACATGTTCACGGTTGGCGTCTGAGGAGGTGACGATTGATCAGACATTTGAAAATTTCCTTCGTCTAGCTTTTGTATAATCTTTTCAATATAACTCTTTGCAACAGTGATTATATGAACTAAATATTTGTAAGAGTGATAGTAGGCACTAATCGAACGAAGTCATGGCTGTGTCTGTTGATTTGATTGTGGTAAAATGCTATAATTGATCGTCGGAGGCGCGCGTTTCTGGAATTTCGCAGCGCAATCTTATTATATAATGAAACTATTTTTGATGACTAAGCATATACTATCTTATCCACAATTATGGATATATATTGTGAAGCAGTAGTAATGACCATCCTGGTACTACAATTATGGGCGGTATTGTGTTGTAATAAAAGCTGTCAAACACCCAATTAAAACTGTTTAGAAAAATATAGGGACACGGCCGACGTCAAAACAAGAAGTACAAGTCAAATATATATATGCAATGGCGGCGCTCTAGATTCGAATACGGAATTAAGACCTCGCCTCGATCGATTCGCAATTTTAGTCACAAATCTAAATTCTTAAATTGCATCTGTCTAAATTCACGTAAATACTTTCTCTATTGCTTGCTTGCTTCTGTAGTAGGCGCTGGTGCATCTCCGTCCTCGGGTGCAATCTCGTGTCCGGCTGTCGTCCTATGCTGTTTCTAGAGATCTTGAAAGCACTCATTATTATAGTTCGTGCTCGAGGGCAAAGTAGCCACCATATTAACCCAATTGGGAAATACAGCTGACAATTCGAATATTTCATTTCTGTAATATTCTGTGCGGATTCCAGGAGATGATTCGTTCCCCTCAGAATACTAGCTTACCAGTTGTATGTTATAGTTATATCCTAATACAAATAGCGTAAGACATCCTAATACAAATGGCCTCATATCATCTCAAGACATACTATTACAAAGAACCTCATATCATCTTAAGGCATAATACAAATAGCCTGATTTCGTCAAGTGGATACTGCTTGCATCCACTACACTTTCTTTCTGAACTTAATATCAAGTATTTTCACACTTTGCTTTGCATCATGCATACATTCATGATCATACTCGCTATAGGTGCTCAGCTTATATCTAACAAATTATAGACTCGATCCTTGAGCCAAAAAAACTCGACAAGGCTGTGTGAAGTAGAAACACAGCGCTGCTCAGAGAGCTGCAGCAGTATATTCCGATACACCTAACTTATCCGATGCAACTTTAGTCAAATTTTAAGATGGCATTCCTGTAGAATATGCTATTCAAAATGGCAATTACAATATATGAATTTTAAGACTAGTGCTATATAAAAGAAGATGCCGGAAATTGTATTTTGATTGTTGAGTGCCGAGTTTGGATAGAAGTTGAGCAAATCGTAGATGCCTAACTAAATAACTTGGTGACCGTACTGTGATCATATGACGGACAGTCTTTGTTCTCGCAGCAGCAGATGCTTGCATTTAAATCTACCTTCGGCCAGCTGCAGCTGCAGTGCATGTTCATTTGAATATTCGGCCGCTCCATTATGAACCTCTTCGAATCCGACCGACAAACAGATCTCTTGTGAGTGAACGAAGATTGGCAAATTATCCAACGTCGTCTGGCTCACTCGATAAGATAAGATAAGCATTCACAAAAGCAAATCTAAATTCTCTTGGAATTGACATCTACAGTGCGTTAACGATGCACATATACTTTAAAAATTACGCCTTACTATATACTATATCTGCTCTTCATAGACCGACCACCGCGTCATTGCCCGTGAGTCGCGACGGCTGGGGAAAATGTTTTCTTTGTGTTGGTTTAGGGTAAAGGCAAGGATGGACTCCTTTCCCGAGGGCAGGCCACTCACTTCCCGCAAGACGTCTTCTACCGTAACACAAATTCGAGCTCAGCATCAACAAAAGCTTCCCGAATAACCCTTCATTCGATCGCGCCGCCCTAATCGCATATTACAGTGCTTGGCTGCTTGTTTCTCACAGAGGGCGCTGATACCGGTGATCTTTTTTTCGCGTCATCCTTTGTGTTTATAGTTTGAAGCGGAAGCATTGCAGTGGGTTTTTCTCCGGCTGCTTGTCAACACGTGTTACTTCACCAGACTGTCTACTTGAATATAATAGAGGGGCTAAGACTTCCTGCGTTGTATTTTTTTTTGGTACCGGAGAGCTATTAGCGGAATCTACCTTGAATCATTGCTCGCGTTGATTTAACTTATTGGGTAGTCGCTCAGGACCAACTTCCTCGCCACTGAGAGTCTAGACGATCTTCGTCAGAGAATCATATTCCGACACACCAAAATAATTCGATTAATAATTTTTTCCAAGCAAAAGCTGCTGAAGCATTTATTTTGTGGATTTTCGTACTAGACGCGTTTTTCATTCTTTCTCTGGACTAGTCACACTGCTTCGCGTTAAAATTCCAATCATCCTTATCTGATCAAACGAAAATGGCTTTGTTAAGTAAGCAAGGACGGATTATCACACTCCTGGTAATCGATTCGTTATTCTTTCTTCTAGAAGTTATCATAGGTATGTGCCACAGAATCGATCCTCGGGAGTAACGCGTTTCAGAATTGGTTAAAGTTCATAAGACTAATCGAATTAACAGGATATGCCGTACATTCGTTAGCCTTAGTTGCAGATTCATTCCATATGCTTAATGATGTTTTCTCATTGGTAGTTGCTTTGTGGGCAGTCAACGTGTCTAAGTCGCGTGCCGCTTCGTCAGAATACTCGTATGGCTGGCAACGAGCAGAGATTTTAGGAGCTTTAGTTAATGGTGTGTTTTTACTCGCTCTCTGCCTTACTATTTTCCTTGAGGCTTTGCAGAGATTTGTCGAACCTCAGACTATTACGAACCCCAAGCTAGTCTTTTTCGTTGGTTTGGCTGGCTTGATTTCCAATATTGTCGGCTTGTTCCTCTTCCACGAGCACGGCCACTCTCATTCTCATGGCGGAAGCGATGATGTTGTAGATCAAATGGAAATCGGAGATTTATTGCCTGACGTTGTCGTTTCAGAGGAATATGAATACCAGCAGCGCGCAGCTGCGGAAGCTCTCGGAAGGAGCAACAGATCAGATGCTCTTGCGTCGGACTACGAGGGTGGCACTGATGCTACTGAGAGTACTGCTTTGCTAGTAGACGATCCACACTCTCACTCACATGGAGGAAGTACGAAGTCAAAGTCGGGCAAAAAGAAAGGCGCATCTCATGGTGGTCAGTCACTCAATATGCGTGGAGTATTTCTTCATGTTATGGGTGACGCACTTGGAAATGTTGGTGTAATGGCTACCGCTTTGTTTATTTGGTTTACAGACTATTCGTGGCGCTTTTACTTCGACCCGCTTGTATCTCTTGTTATTACCTGCATTATCTTTGCGTCTGCCTTGCCGTTGGTTAAGTCTGCTAGTAAGATTCTATTGCAAGCTGCGCCCAAGGGTATTGATATCGATGATATTAAACACGAAATTTTGAACATGGCAGGTGTGAAATCTGTACATGATTTTCATATTTGGATTTTACGTGAGAACTTGTATATTGCTAGTATGCATGTCAACGTTGTTTCCGGATCCGCTGCCGACTTCACTCAGCTAGGCAAGAAGATTCGCAAATCGCTACACACGTACGGAATTCATTCTGCTACAATTCAACCCGAGTTTGAAGGATTTCCGGTTTCTACAACATCATCTCAAGTTTCTCTAGCTAACGCTACGAGGGGTAGTCCTGCTGTCGCTTCTCCTGCATCTCCCTCTGCGGAATGCTTGTGCGTCGAGGGATGCGACCAAGCAACTTGCTGTGTGGATCCAAATGCAGCTTTGAGCGCTGTCGCAAACAATGACCATGGACACTCCCATTCGCACTAGTCCTTTTTTTTTCTTTCTTCATGACTTTTTATGCGTTAGTAATACATTGAGAACTTAAGAGTATATAATCTTAAGTTATCCGACCTTTTTTTTTTTTTGATTGTCCTCATTTGCATATTTTTTTCCTACGTATTATAATTTGAAATAATTATAGATTGTTCTTTTATTAACTTTTCTCAACCACATTATTATATCATATCACGATTCTATCTTGACACTCAATTTTTGGTTTTTTTTTTCGGTATATGCCAATGACCTAGTACTTGTTTTTCCGAGTGCACCTCAAGTTTTGTGCTCTGCTCATTTTTGTTTTGTTCGGTATTTTTAGTTCGATTTATGTGCTGAGGGGTACTTATCATAAGATTTTTGTAAGCAATATACCAATTAAAATCTTTTAATCTGTCATTGCACTTATTCTAATTATATGAACATTTCTTGAGATCGTGAGATACCATTACAGATTTGTCAGATTTACGAATTAAAAGGCAACTGACGGCGAGGCGTGCGGCTCAGACTTCAAAAAAAAGCAAATTTCAGGGCCAATTGTGGCTGGGGAGAGAGCGGCTCACCCGCAAATTATGCCTCAAGACTAACTCAAAAAATGCATGCGCGTGCTTTTTTTGCGTGAGCAGTTTACGTTAATAACTCATATTAATAATTGAAGCGGGAAGCAGATAAGCAATGCAACCAGAGATAGCGTGCAAATTGTCAATTATTATTCAAAATACCATATGTCGAAACAACTGGGTTTTTTGTCTTCCAATGTGACTCAAAAACAAGCATAAAACTAGAATGCAGGCCATGTTATCAGGGGTTTGTACCTCTAGTAGGCAGTTTTATTATCTTACGAAATCCGAGTGGATTTAGAACGGCGACACGACAAGCTCTTATTTAATATTATAACATCGATGCAGATTAATTTCGTATTAGAGTAAAGCATAACCCAGAAAGATAGTTGTAGCAAAACGACAATTAGAGCGCATATCCTCCCCACCTTATATAACTTCCTCCTTCCGTTTTGCTCACTCGAATCTTTTCATATCGACGAATTGACCTGCTTCAGACCCTCATGCATCTCGAACCGGGATTTAACATTCAAACAATAGCTTCATTGACTCTTTCCTATTTAAACATTATTCAGCTGTGTCCCGCCTCTCTAGCTGGACTTGGCAGCGCGTTCTGTAAGTCGTGCCATCACGATTCGACCTTCCCGTAAATTATAAATCCCAAAACAACAAATATATATATATGTGTATGTAAAAATAGAAAGAGTATGTGACCTTGCCTATGCTGACGTTGCCTAAAGAGCAAATTATAGACGGTAAAAGTTCTCAGAAAGCAAAAACAAAAACAAAAACAAAAACAAAAACAAAAACGCAAAATACATAATCTCATAAAAAAAACACCCAGCCGCAAAAGCATGCATGCAGTTGCTTTCCAGAATTTCACATTATAACACAATCCTTGTCGTCAGAGGCTTTCTCATTATCGCCGCTTTTACCCTGCAAATCAACTTTTTCCTTCTCTTTTCCTTTATCCCTTCCTTTCTCTTTGACTTTCTTGTCTTTTTTACTCTTCTTACTTTTGCCATTTTCATCCGTCTTTGCGTCTCTTCCCTGAAGTGCATTTAAGCGAGCTACCGCACGCTCGTCACCATTCTCAGACGCACGCACATACCATGCGTTGGCTTCCGCTAAATCTTTAGTCGTGCCAACGCCTGCTTCGCAAAAGTGACCAACCGCAAACATAGCCTTCGGAAGTCCAGCTTCAGCTGCCTTGCGCGCCCATTCAAATGCTTCTTCTTCATTGCGGTCTAGCACAGGAGGAGCACCGACCATATACCAAGCGCAAAGTGATAGCATACTGCTTGCGTCACCTGCAAGTGCTGCAATGGTATAGTAATGCACTGAAAATGCCGGATCTTGTGGACAACTCAAAACGCCGTATTCGTATGCATGGCCGAGTCGTGCTGCGGCAGGTGCGTAGCCGAGTTCGGCCGCTTTCACATATAACTGAGTGGCATACGCCTCGTCAGGGATAATAATATCTAAAAATCCAGTCTCGTAGATGCCAGCTAACTCGTATGGTCCTTGTGGGAAAATCTCATTCGCAGCTTCAGCAGCCCGCGAGAGCCACCTAACACCGTCACGTTGCTTGTGAGCGAGACCAAGCTGGTTATAGTAGCATACCACTCCGAGTTTGAGCATTGCGCCAGGGTGGTTCTTTGCAGCTGCGACTCGTAGAAATTGAACAGCTTTGCGCGCATCTGAAGTAGTACCCCAACCTTCCTCATAGCATAAAGCAGCGCGATAGGCAGCCTCGGAATGACCATGCTTGGTCGCAGATACAAAGAGAATAAAAGAATCGCGCATGTCACGTCGTCCCAAAAGTCCCGAAGAAAGAGCATCAGCAAGAAGATATTGCGCATCGGGATGGCTTCGATCTGCAAGTTTTCGGAGTACTGAGCCAGCTTCACGTAATAAATTTTCACGCTTCTTAGCAGGATCCACCGCAAGAAGTGAAGATGCGGCAATATTATCAGATTTTGAACGTATCATTCCAGTGGCTGTAGCTGAATTGCTCGTATTAGACGACAAAGGGGTAGATGATTCATCGGCCGCAAACAAAGATGGGGCGCTGTGAGTCGAACTCCCGCTGCTGTGAGAATTACCCGAAATAGAGCTCTGCGATTTGCGCAGAAGATCTTGACTGGAGCGTCGAGGAATTGGTAGGCGAAGAGAAGCAGCCGAGGCCGGTCTATCGATAGCAGGCGGAGCGATGTCGCTATTATTGGAAGGGATGGCGAGTGCAGATCGAATAAGAAACTGAGCAAATTCGAACTGCACTGTTGGATCGTTCGTACGCTTAGCATTAGAACGGTAAAGCTCCAAGGTCTTGTCGTGAGCCAACAGAGCATGCTGACCAGCCGAACCAAGCGATCCTATGAGATGAGCCTGGTCAAAATTCGCAGGAGGGGTGAAGGACGGCGTTCGGCCGTGGTAGCTAGAGACAGGCCTTTGCTGACCCGAGCCATAGAGCGAAATAGACGACCTCGAACCGGATTGAATCATATACGTAGACGAAAGGTTTACTTGGGGCGGAGGAGCGCTCTCGGACAAGGACATGCTCGAGGACGATGCACGCGGAAGGTGGACTGGTGACGAGGGCGCGGAATGCGAGGAGTCGTTTTGCCTGTGTCCCAAACGTTGCCCCGCGGGCGATGCGGTGCTTGTGCGAGAGGGATACGGTACAGACATTGTCGCAGATGCCTGAGGGCAAGTAGCCGGAGACGGTTGAAGGAGGAAGAGGGAACTGAGAGGGTAGATGGACGGCAGAGCACAGGAAGAACAAGCAGAGTAGTAAGTAGCAACGTCTGTATACCGTCCACGTCCCCTGCGGCCCAGAATATACGAAGACGTGCCTCCCAGTAAGTCCTCTTTAGTTCTGGACGCGTTCGCACCAAATTAAATATAAATATAGCGAGTGGCTGGAAGTTTAGCCACGCGCTAGTCCGGATCAAGCCAGGAGGCGTTTCGCTTTCATTCGCGGAAGAAATGGGACCAGCGATTTCTGACCATCTATTTATATGCAATACGCGCCTTTACGTGAATTGTATGGGCGTGCAGAGCAGCTTTCGGATGTCATATGCGCCAAAATAGCGATTATACGGCGCGGATTTGACTTATTTCTGCAGCATTATACGACGTAAAATTGTTGCATTTCCAAAGTCTCGGCGTATTTGTCCATACTAAACGACAGTCATTGCATCCGGTCATCAGTCAAATCCGTATTTGGTAATAGACGTAGATCAATCATAAGAAAAATGCTAAATTAAAACAAGCTGACAATTCTATAGTCCAGTTAACTGACGCCTAAACCATTGTAACGAACCCTAACGATTTCTCTTCAATCTTGCCAAATGAAACCTGTACAAAAAAAGGAATATATGTAAAGCAAAAGCAGAACGGATAAAGATATGACGAGATGACAAGGAACATACAAAAACAAAAGCAAGAGAATGAAACTCAAAAAAAAAAACACAAAAAAAAGTAAAAAGCGACGAGTCCATTCTGGCTGCATCTTATATCTTACTTCTTACTCATTAGCATAGTCATTAACGCAAAAAAGCATAGGCAAAAAAGAGCTTTTGATTCCCTCCTAGAACATCTACATAGAACAGCCGTCCATCAAAGTGTTCTCGGGCCAGGTATATCCAGCGTTCACCCTATTTAGCAGATATTGTTAGTCAAGAAAATACAAATAAGCACAAAAATTACGAAGAAATACCATTTTGTTATGTTGTAATCTTCATACGCCTTCGGATGATTGGCAATGTATTCGGTAGTGGGATATCCATCAGGATCGCAAGTGATACTATGGCCCTTGTTATCAGCTTGATAGATGCGCACATAGTCGATGTACATTTCCATTGGGAAACTAAGGCCCGGCCAATCGATGTAAATCCATGAATTTGAAATGCCAAAGTTCATGATGATTGACATAGGCTCCTTTGGTACTATCCGCTGCCCAACGTTTCCGTTGGGACGCAGTGCTTGGTGATACATCGTATACGTAGCTTCACCGCCGACCTGCCACTGAATGTATGGGTTATCCGCAAAAGGGTCGTACTCATAACCGTATGTCTGATAACCTCTATCATCGTAATAACTCGTATTGAGAACAGTGTAAGCGGAAATAGCCTGCTGGTAATTGCCACCAACCCAGGAGTTCATCGAAGTAACACTTGTATTATAAATCTCAACGTAGTCGTAATCGGCTCTATACCAAATATCGAACGGAGCAATCTGAAAGGACTGCGAAGCAACACCGATATTGTAGGTAGAGTTGAGTGCAGACACTGAACCTTCAATGCAATCAATCTCAGGCGCGCTGCGACCGACACCTTGGTTGGGATGGTCGCCGCCCTTGCATGTGCAGGAGTTCAAACGTTGACCTGGCAGCCATGAGAGACCGTCGGTTGACGATTGATTAGGCGTGATTCCTGCGTCGCATGCTTCGTAAGAATACGGCCAAGTTCCATCAGTTGTGGCGAGATATCCAGGCCGGCCCAAATTACCCATCGTCCAAATACCAGGCCACAGACCGAGCTTTTCGCCTGTACCAGGCAGTGAAGCAGAGGCTTCAATAACTCCACCAGTGAAACAAAGCTTGTTCCATGAATGCAGCATTCCGGATCGATAATCCAAGTCGTGGTTCTGGAAGGCATCCATACGAAGCACAAGAACTCCATCGCGTGTAGTGACTGCATCAGGGTCATAGTACTCCAAATCGTCAGTGGCGGCATAGTGAAGGTCAGCGGCATACCAAAACTGGTCCTCCTGGTCGTAGAATGTGCGTCCTTCTTGATTAAACTCGTCAGAAAACACAAGATTGAGCGTGGTGCCATCCTTGTCGGTCTTGGTATATGCATCAGTGGGCGTATCAGGATCTATAAGCGAAGTCCTGATAGCACCCAGTGTACCATATGTATAAGAAGTCAGTGAGCTGTCAACGACTGTCTCGGAGCTTTGCTTCTTATCCGTAGCACCTGTGTAGGTGAGGACAGGCAAGACGACAAAAACACAGATAGCACCTGCCACTAGGCAAAACAGAGTGATAAGATTTGCAATTCCTCGCGCGTCAAAATCAAACAAGCTCCGATGATCTTTGGCGTCTAAAATCGGGTCGGGATTGTGCATATAATCATCAGGCTCCTTCTCGTCTATATGAAGAGGGAACGATGAAACGGGGTAGCCGCCGAATGGCGAAAAGTCGGGATCGGCAGGGCCATTCGACTGCACCGAGGTGGGATCGCCCAAGTTATGCGGGTAGATGGCGGAAGAAGACGAATTTCGAGACGAGTTGTACGCGGAAGTATTGTTGGCAGAAAGATGCGCATCGCGCGGGTATCGGTCGTAGACAGCCGACGAGGATCCGGATGGCGACAAGGACTGGTGCGAGTCGGAGGACGCAGATGAGACCGACGAAGAAGAAGTGAAGACTGCGTTCCGGGAGTTGTGGATATGCTCACCGTGGGCCTGCTGGAAAGCAGCAGCCTGGGCCGAGTTCATATTGCTGTTGAGACCAACGTCAGAGTGGACCGAGTAGTCAGAGTTGACGCTCGCTCGCTCAGACAAGTCGACAGAGGACTGAGCTGGCGAGTTGAACGGGTTGAGGTTGCGGCCGTACGATGGCATGACCGATACACTTGAAGGGGAGGTAGGAGCGGGAGAGGAACGAGAGTGCAGAGGAGGAATTTTGGGAAGAGGCGCGGTCAAAGGGTGTGACCCGGAGCGAGGAAGGCTCCGCTCTGTGACCTGTAAGTCACGTGCAAAAGCAAAAATAGCATCGCGCCACGTCTTGACGTTGGACTGGGCGAGCCACGATCCTGGCAAAGCTGCGCGGTTCCCTGGTAATAATATGACGGTTCTTGCTGCTCTGTTTTACTACAGATAGGTCGATGGCAGTAATTCCTACGGGGGAATTCCTTTCTGGCAGAGAGAGCCTGGTAGCTCTTACGCAGCATGCCAGACCGATATTCAATATCAGTGGTCTGCGCCATATCTGTTCATGATAGAATTTTCCAGGAACAAATGAATATCTGCTGGACTCTCAGTCTTGTCTGTGTACTCTGGACTTGTGGACTCTGGCTTTGCGCAGTAGGAATGCTGCATAACTGATGCAAAGTTTCTCGTATACCGTGGGGAATATAACTCACGATAGCTCATGAAATCTTCGGCATCCACCTATAACGGTCTACTCACATACACTTACAAGCCGGTAACGCACAGGCGCTGCTGCGCACAACATCGTGATTATCACTACATCGGGTCTGCCTGCTTTGCCTTTGCCCTTCGGAGATTGACTCCAGAAACGGTTGGGCTTTGTTAAACTTCAACCGCGAAAAAGCGCGCATTGTTGGACTTTTAGCATTTTCTGGCTAATTCGCGCCTCAAAATGCGACGCGTCTTCGCGGGCGCCACACTCGCCGCCGTCAGCCAGCTCTTCGCGTCGAAAGCTGTAAATTTTTATATGACAATAGCTATTGCAATGGTTATCAACAGTTCTAGAGCGTGCGCGCATTGCAATTCAATTCATGCCATTTATTCTATTAGTAAGACGCGGTTTATATCTTGAATGTGTCGAAATAGTATACGTGAATAGCCACAGAGCCGCACGAGTTCTGCACTCTAAAATTTACAATCCCGCTCGAAGACTGCGGACACAGATTATCATGAGCTATCCGCAACGGCGTTTGCAGACAATTCAGTACAGCTGCACTCTGTACAAATATGCTGTGGCAGCAGGTGTGAATGTGGGACAATACATCATCGGACAGCAATCTCGACCATGGCAGTCGTGGCGGTCATGGCAGCCAGCGCGGCAAGACGTGGCAGCGACACTGCTCCTCTTAATGCTACCTGCTACATTAATGAACACACTTTGTGGGGCATTTGGTTGAGGCCCTTAATAACTAGAACTATTTAAATAATTCGCGGCTTCTGGCAATCGATGACGTATAATCAAATGATCTATTATCGTCTGCAGAGATTTATGTACAATATCCTCATTCACCTCACCCTGTACACTAAAATATATATTCAACTTCATTTAGACGACTGACTTTCATTCTCAACCTTATAACTCGATGCAGCTTGAGACGCAGTCTCATTTTCTTTCATAATTCGTGCGCGGACTTGTGTCACTGCACGATGCAATTCGCCTTCAAGTTCTTCCGCGTCAAGCGCTTTGGCAAGCTTCTTCACCTGTGCGCCGTTCAACAGCGTCTTCTCTCCATCAGGTCCAATAAGCACTGAGGACTCAGCAGGTTCAGGTGGATGCAGTAGTACTGACCCTAAAGTATAATTGGGTTCTAAAACAAACTTGTTTTCGGTCACCAAGCGGTTCAGAAGCTTAGCTCCCTCGAAAGCTAAATAATATATAGTTAGAACACGAAATAGATCATATCTTAGAATCATACCATAATCACGCACCTCTCCAATGAGACCACATTCGATAGAGACAATAAAATCCTGTTTATTGATTAGATAAGCCAGATATACAGACTCTCTGTATTAGCACATACCTGGGATATTCGGAATGACGGGAAGTAAAGCAACAGGAAGTGTCAATGGCGATACAGCACCGTAGATTATCATCATTTTAAGATGATAAGGTTGCCTCTCTATTGCAAAATCGCGTACTATGCTTCCTACCTTATCTTCATTGATCAAGCTCGGCGGAAAGACTAAAGCCACCTTTCCACTAACTAGACCCTCCACTTCCGTCGGATCTACCGCGACAGGCGTTTCTCGCCAAAATTCCCACCAATTTTTCGGCTTGGGCGCAAATAGACCTGGCGGTGCCCGAGGAACATCCTTTAACGACCATTCTTCGTACGAAATATTGTCCATGGCCTTGTTTCCCCAATGTGTCACCTGTTTCTTCCACCAAGTCGACGAAGACTCCCAGCTAGCCCACATCTTGTGCGCTCGCAGAGTAAACTTATCATCCAGTCGCGTTGGATTCAAGGTCACAGCTGCAGTGTGTCCTGTTCGCTGGGTGACAATCATCCGCCTAGTTGTTGTTAACGGCAAAATTATGACTCTCATGACGTATCTTGATCGCGGATGCGAGTTTGCGACCTTGGTATATAATTTGCTGTCAAGGTTTTATTAAAACGACTTTCAGATCTGTCTCGATAGATTATACGTCCAATTGAAACGACCATACCACTTTAACCGATTGGACTAAGAGTGTGAAGTAGCCGCTCGGCATCCGCGCTCACGTTGGATAATTTGAAATGTATCTCGGTCTGCTGTGTCTATCTGTCTTCAGACAAAACTACGGCAGATATTGATAAGATTACAGACGAATTTAGTTGTTGATCAAGCAAAAAACACTGCTGTGGCGACGATGTTTTTGGGAACTTCCTCGAGGCGCAGATCAACCCCGGCCGGGCGCGGTCCTCAGCTGTAACTTAAAAACGTTAGTTAGCTGAGATGATTTTGAACAGCCGTGTTAGCAATAACTTAGATAGGCCAATGAAATTACGTCATATATTAGTCAGGTTCGAAGCTCTATCCTGATAATCGCCACCGAGATTTGATTTCTCGCGGTACTTGGTCTTGTGTTGCTATGGCTACAAGCAGTTTTTCGGATACGGGCGACGGCAAGCGATTCGTAGCGGTATAGTGCAAAACTACGTCAGACGAGCTGCGCCCGTGGCAAACGCGGAGAGATCATATTACCTGATCGCCGCATATAATTATTAAGAAGCGTCTTTCGTCGACTATCGATTTTCTTAGTTCAAATGTCTGTCTCATTCGTAATATTGCAAGATAGTTGCATAGGTAATATCAGAATACGCACTATCAGTGCACAAAAATTAAGCATACAAAGCAAGTTTTTAGCATTTTTTTTCAGCAAATCTCTATTAACTCCAGCGCCAAAATGCAAAATCACAGATCAATATTCCAAAAATAAAACAATAAGCATGCAAAATTATGTAGATCCACTGCTCTTCTCTGCATCCTCTACACTGGACCGTTTTCCTCTGAAAGTTCGCTTCAAGCCGTTGATAGCAATGGAAGGACTAGTGACGAAGCTCTCCTCGTCATTCTCGATGACCATAAAGTCGAAGATTCCCTGACCAGCAATCGCACCCAAGAAAGGAATAATGGTAGGAATCCAAACATAGTTGTCGTAAACTGTAAAGACGGCTGTTCCATATCCGGCAATCCAGGAAGCCATTCTCGGACCGAAATCACGAGCAGGATTGATAGCATAGCCAGTTTGCCATCCAAGGGCAGCACCAATAACGTAGATAGCAAGGAAAAGAGCCATTCCACGGATAAGATTCCATTCAACAGGTAAACTCGCATCCCGACGAGCGGCAGTCTGGACGGCAATAGCGTTGACCATGATTGCAAGGAAAATCGAGGCAGTGAACTCCGACATCACCTTAGCCGCCAGGTCTAGAAACGCCTGAGGATAAGTGCAGAATATTCCAGCGGTGGCAGTATCGCCTGTGACTGCGCGTACGCCACCGTCGAATTCAGAGATGGAAGTGCGGTATGTGCCGAAGACAATAGCAGCGCCAAATCCACAGCCGAGAAACTGGGAAAAGAAATACATGGGAAGCTTGCGCCATGGGAATTTGCGGAAGATGCAGTTGGCAAGAGTGATAGCAGGATTCAAATGTCCGGCAGCACCGCCGGCGACGGAAACGAGGAAACCAAGCATGACACCGATACCGAAAGACAGATTAATCGACATCTCGTTGCCGGCCGTCCCGTTTGACACAATCTTCTGGGCCACCGAGCCGTCACCGCAGACGATTAGAACGACACAGCCTAGGAACTCAGCAAGTGGCTCACGGAGTCTGCGACGGATGCGACGATAGTTGGAGATGCGAACGCCGTTCAGACGCTCTTCCTCCTCGAGAATATCTTCATCCTCGCCACGGATATCCTCGCGGCGAAGGAACTCGTCGTGTGTGTGTTTCCGGCCACCCTTAGGAGGGAGAGAGCGAGGAACAGCGTCGCCATGGACAGGCGCAAACTTAGGAGTGATAGTGACCTCGTCGTAGTTGGAAGACATCTTGATAACTGAAATATGAGCTGGGAAGTCGAAGAGGACCAAAGCTGTTCTTGCACGGAGACTGGAGGAGAAAGTCGAATACGCGGGGAAGGCTCGTATTTAGATGCCGGCACGAGATGAAAATTCGGGGCCCCGGGAAAGCTAAACCAGACTAAAATGCGGAGAGTCTGAGGATGTGGGCATGTGGTTCGTTCATGAGGAGGGAGTACTCCGGCCGGCCGGCGGACGGGGAAGATGCAGCACCGACCGGCTCCCACGGCAAAACTCTAATATTATTATGAGTTGGGCCACCACGTCAGGCGATGCAAATTGCCACATCGAAGTACGAACGAGAATCTACCTCGGCCGGGTGATCGTTCGCACTCGACGGATCAAGGATTTGCGCGAGCCATGGCAGCAATTCGCAGGAGTCGAGCCGATATTTTGTGCACCGTCCAGATGCTTGATCCGCCTTTTTCGGGGTTCCACCGGATGCGGGTCCGCATTGCCCATCGAATGCAAGCTTACGGCGCTAAGGGTTTTCTACCGCCAGGAATAACTATAGGCCGAACGAGGTTCGCAGGCGCAGCACACCGAACCAACCATTAGCGCGGCACAAGATCCTGCAGCGGCTCTCAAATGTAATCTACTCGAGCGCCAGCAGTCGTGCCATATCTTCCAGAATGGTGGTGTTCGAAGATAGCTTACTCCAAAATGTCAGGGCAGGTGGGGGGCGGCCACTAGTTCGGTGTGCGCCTCCTCGATTGTCCGAGATCACATGTGTTCCGTGGAAGATATCCCCGCCCTCGCAAGGCCGGAGACCGGAAATTAAATTAAGACCGAGTCGAGTTCTCACCAAAGCTAACCAGTCATGTGTGGTTGGGGTAGTTATTGCTTATTTTGAGCATTCTTGCCCCGGCTCTGCGCGTGAATTCGGTAGGGTTTCCCCGGCGTCAGTCTCCGATCGCTTTTCTAGATTATAGCGGCGACCGATAAGGTTAGCTCTCGCGATCTTGCAACGCCCCATACTGCAATAAGCCAATGCACACCTGTCGATAAATTCTCAAAAAAATAGGATTATGATATAAATTATTATAGATTAGTTATTCGATATACAGATTTTGTTATCTATAATAGTTATCGAAAGAATCTCTAGTTAGCTGGAATGATAACTGTGTGTTCGCGTCGATGAGCGTTTACAACGCCAATGATTCGTCTAGGCCAGGCTCATCTGCCGCTAGTGACGCATCCAGTCGCATTATGAACGAACAAAAGGAAAAATCATTGTCGCCTGCATGGAAGAAGATGCCTAGTAGGATAAAGCAGGAACAGCTTGAGAGCGACGAGGGCGATTCCAATACTTCTATGCCGGCTCTTAAGATCGAACCATTGAAATCCTCCGCCGATGATGCTGAGAGTGATGCTGAGAGTGGTACTGAAGTGGACGAAAGTGAGGATGACGATGACATGGAAGATTGGACAGAGAGCGATGACAACGAATTGCCACTTCCGCAGTCACTGCCAGGAACATCTTCAGCAGCCGTATCACTTGATGAAGATGAAGATAATAGTGCCGCGAGCATGTCAGATACGGAATGGGAAATTCGTGAATCAAGGGATGAACTAAGAATGATCAGAGACATTGAGCGCATGGATCGATTGACTGATAATGCTGAGGAGGAAAAGCTGTGGGCTTTTATAAAATCTGGCAACCGTACGTAGCTGCACATATTACAATTTTGTTTGCTTAACTCGTTATCTATTCATCTCACTCGTTACTATCATTACTTCCACAGGCGAGCTGATCAAAACTTAATTGTACATAAATTCTACGTGATAAAGCTGGGACAAAAGGTAAATATACATTCAAGCACTATCTTGATCCGTGACTATTTCGGAATCGGAATTATCCTCTGGACTTTGATTACTTGATTGATCCGCATTATTACCCATTACACCTTTGGGAGATGATGGAGTAGGAGAGGACGACAGAAATCCTCTCTGCATTCGTTGTTTGTAAGCATTTTTGGTGGCCGGACTTCGTGACTCCAAATCACGAACAAGTTTACTGCGAGTTCTTGGGGTTGCAAGAGTTGACTCGTCGATACTGCTTTCGTCTGATTCAATCACTTGCCGCTTTCTTTTACTCCTCTTTTGCCCACTTTCTTCAATAGGAGACACCTTTTTCCTTGCCCTTTTCCGCGGGGGGGTGAGTTCTTCCTCAATTTGATCTTTGATGGCCTTTGTTCGTTTCCGTGTACGTTTAGGCGGAGATGCCTCATTAACTTCGGGTTCAGACTGCTGGTCAGTGGTCGATGCTTCCCAACATTCATTCATATCAGCAGCACTAAGCTCCGCAATTTTCCTCTTCTTTTCATTGAGTAGCAATTTGAATTTTTCAAAAAGAATATTCTCACTATTTTTCTTAGCTTCGATAAATTCTTGAAGCTGTTTCTTCAATGATTCGTTCTTTTCCTCGACTGCTCTTAGATCGGCTTTTGCTTTTAAAACCGCAAAGTCCTGCTTATAATGATCCCTGATCGATTGAGCGCACAAGCGATTGATATCAAACATATCTTCCCTTTTGTCGTCGCGCTCCATTATCAGTCTCCCTAACACAGTCTGTCCGCATTGAACGTTAGCCACATAGCTCAAGTCTGAAAAAATATGACTAAGCCATACCGTGAACCCGTCAAGTTTCTGAACGATGGAAATCTAAAAATGTAAGCATTAGAAACTGCTTCTAGCAAAGCCCCTTATTTGATACCTACCTTGTAGTAATCTTCATCTTCATCTTTGCGCTTTGATCCAGTAAGAAATATAGCAGGATATCGATATTTATCCGCAACACTCTCATCAGCAAACGTATTTTGTTGTTCAAAAAGAAAAAGAATAACCCGGCGCCATTCATCATCATCGATCTGGACCTTTGACTTCCTCAAGGATATAGCTGATTGACTTGAGCGAGACGAATCACCGGAAGTAACTATAGCTCGTTGACTAATTAGCAGATCTTCTATAGGATCATAAATCAGAAACAATAACGTACTTGTTGCAGAATAACAATGACGACCATCATCACCTACCAACTTCATCTTAAAACTGTCTGGACTAACTTCATCATACCTGTTTCGCGAGCAAATGATGAAAGGCGTAGATCTTGTTGAACCATTGTCGATTTTGATCTCTGCAAACGTGAGTACACCACTATACACATCATCTTCCCGATGATAACTTATAGAGTCATCAAATTTATCTGTCTTGCTACTCGACATATGCTCTGAAATCTACACACGATCTGAGACGTGATGTTCCTATGCTCATGACGCGTCGCGTAATAAAATATCACGTGCGCATAAATAAAAAGTAGTAGTTATATTTACACACATAACAATAGCAACGACGGGGACTTGGAACTTTAAACTTTATTTCGTCATCTGCGAGAGGCAAGCTGCGGTGCTCCTTACAATATTACAGTCCGGCCGACGAGAAGAGCTTGCAGTGCACAACGGTGGACAGTAATCACTAGTCCTGCGACTGTCTGGTACTGGCCTTATTATCATCTGGGATAAGCGGATCTTATGGCTTCACCAAGTAGCCGCTATCGAGACCGGTCGTTCTCCCCTGTCCGCGAATTACGAGGTCACTCGCCCGTACCGTCGATTCGGTCGATCTCTGCAGGTGCGGCACACCAACCTTCAGTCGTTGTCGAGTCACTGAAAAAGAAGCAACACTCCGGTCATGGTGCGCACCGGTCGAGAAGAGTGATCGGTGCTGACAATTTCCAGCTTCCACCTGCTGTGGCCGAGGAACCTGCTCCCGTTGGCGGAGAGGATGAAGCTTATACTTGCCCTGTATGTAGCGAGCAGATGGTAGGTTCTAATGTCAAAGCTACAACTGATTTGAATTTATTGAGCTAATTAGCATTCCTAGACATCGAGGCTCTCCCTTAAGCAGCATCTTGAAGATTTGCACCGCGAGTCGGATCCCGGAAACACACAGTCTACTTTTATGAAATATCTGAGCAAAGCAAAGAGCTTTACTCCCGTGCATGCTTTTAATCAGACCCTGCAGTATGCAGATCTATCAGATCTAGCATTTACGGGTCCTCTAGGCACTGGCCTCGGTCCCGATGGCAGTCTTCCTTTTTCTCCACCATTAAGTAAAACCAGCAATGGAGCAGGATTTGCTGGACCAAAGGCATTAGGTAGTAACAGTGGAGTAACATTTGTGGGCGCACATAACATGTCTTCCTCCTCATCGATTCATTCCGCTCCTTCTATTTCTGGTGGCGTTAGTGGCCATCATAAGCACCCTCACGTTAAGCCGCAACTGACTGAGGACATGGTTACTCGGGCACATTGGCAGCGAGAAACGGGTAATGACCGCTGCTCAGAACACAAATGCCGAACACAGTTGAATAGTAGAGTTGGAAAAGTTAACTGCCGCTCTTGTGGACGTTTATTTTGCGAGGAGCATGTATCTTGCCAGATGAAGCTAGGTAAGAAGGCCAAATGGGATCCTGAGAAAGGTGTCTGGTGCCGGGTTTGCTTTTCCTGTTTTGAGAGCCGTCCAGGTTTTAACGACGCATCTGGGTTGGTTGAAGATTTGACCAGTGCATTTACAGCAAAGAGAAAGCGAACGATAACGAAGACGCATCTCGAAGTGAATTTACTCGAAAAACGACTGACGAAACTAATAAAATTGATGATCGATACAAACGATCCTAGTGTTACTCGAATTGGAAGTTTGTCAATCACAGTCGACAATGGTGCGAAGACTATGGCAACCGATGCGGCCAGCGTTGCTTCTACGCTAGCGACTGGTTATTTCAAACAGATTCGAAATTACCGAAAGCCCCCAGAGCAGGCAGTTGTTGCGTGGCAGGACGATAAGCAGGTGGAAGATTGTCCATACTGTGTGCGGAAATTTTCCTTCTCGATGAGAAAGCATCACTGTCGTTTGTGTGGAAAAGTTGTGTGTGGATCTCCAGATACTGCTTGCTCATCGCGAGTGGCGTTAGATGTCGGCATGCGTAAGTTCCATTCGATTGACTGATGTTTTACTGTAATACTAACATTCTTTTTAGTTTCCGATTATCTCTCAGAGAAAGTGGATGATGATATAGTCGTGAAGATTCGGACATGCAAAGATTGCCGGTCTGTTGTCTTTGGTCGGAGAGAGTTTTCTGAAGATGTAGCAAACAAGCCAAACTTTGTGAAGATTTACGAAAATATGATTCAATTCCGACGAGGTATAGAGTCTCTTCTTCCTAAGTTTCAAAAGTTGCTGAGCAGTTTCGATGATCCGGATAAACCACCATCACACGAGCTTCTGGCAGAAGCTTCACGTGTACGGAAGAAGTTAATATACAGTTTTCAAGAGTTTGATACTGCCGCTAAGCGAATCATGAAGATGCCAACAAAATCAGCTCAGCAAGGGAAACTGCAAAGCAATGTTCATATGGCGGCTATGCAAGTACTGCAGGTGTACATGTTGCCGTTGAAGAGTTTGCCGAATGTGCTCAAACATAATCAGCATGCTTCGACCTCAGCGACGCCTTTAGTGAACAAGATTACGACTCTTGGTGAAGTTTAACCTAGCCGATTAGCGCAACATGAGAGAGTGTTTGAACGCAAAATTCATGTCATATAAGGACACAAGCGCATCTGATTACTAGCGATAATATATTGCAATGCTCTGGCTCCAAATGCAGCTAGGTTTGATATGTCATAGGTCAGCCTTCTACTATGCCTAGCGTTTTATAATTTATATGAAGGTCCATCAATGAAGAGGCTGGACAATTGTCACCGCAGAAACTCGAATTCAAGTCTGATTCGAGATGGTTTCAAATGCGCGCAGGCGTACTGGCTAGAGTTCTAGTACTGAAGACAATGCTTACATATCGATGTTATAATAAATATTTGTAATAGATATAAAATGCATCATACTATATGATACTAAATATTCAGGTAGCTTGAAGTTAAAACAGATTAGACTCCGCATTATTGTGGCAGCTTATAGCCCTATCTCGGGAAAACTTAGTAGCGTGCCGGCGCTAAACGGGCGTCGCCTACTCATTATTGGACGAACTTGGGTGTAGTTTTCAGATTGACGAACGGCTCACTTGCCCTATTCATCTTCCTGTCCCATCGCCATCACAATCTTCTTCTCTCCTAAGTTCTGCTTGCTTATAAGCTGGACGCTTCTTTGTTCCGTCTTATCGTTTCACTTTCTGTTTCACAATGGCGGCTCGCGGATCCTCTGCAGCCATGAAAGATGTGCTTGTTAAGCTGGTAGTTGATGCCGGAAAAGCATCTCCTTCCCCACCAGTTGGCCCGGCTTTGGGTTCTAAGGGTGTGAAAGCAATGGACTTTTGCAAGGAATTCAACGCTCGTACTGCTCATTATACTCCTGTAAGTTTGAAATGCTGACTTTTTTTTCTTTCTCTGTCTGGCCGATCGAGTCCTGAATTGCAAAGAAGCTAATTGAGCATTAAAGGGCATCCCAATTCCGTGCGTGATCAGAATTAGACCCGATCGGTCTTTCACTTTTGATATCAAGTCCCCTCCAACCTCATATCTGATATTGAAGGCTGCTGGTGCACCCAAAGGCGCGGGCAGGCACAGTGTGAATGACCCTCCAGTGGGAAAGATTTCGCTGAAGCACATCTATGAGATTTCGAAAATTAAGCAGAAGGTGCTCTTTTTCATACCTCTAAATGCGAAACTAATTGTATAAAGATTACTAATGACTTGTTTAGGATATGAGCATGACTGGATTAAGTCTGGAGGCGATTGCAAAGTCTGTGGTTGCCACGGCGAAGACTGTTGGCGTGCAGGTCGTGTCTTAACTTGCCTTCGCTATCGGAGTACAGAATTTCTTTTCTGGTTTTTTTTTCACCTATTTCACAGTATACAATTGCGGAGAGTAACAGGTTATAAAGTTCGGTGTATCACGAGAGCTATAATTGTTAGACCGTGCTTTTCTATTCTTTTTGTATTATAAGCACGCAGAGGCGCTGCTTCCATATTCGATCGTTTGCTCTTGTCTATTATATTGCGACGATACAAACTATTGCTATTTTTTTCGGTATAAGTAATTAGATTACCCAGAGGTGTCAGTTGGAGTTTGCTTCTTATTTCTTGTTATATCTCCTCAGCTGATCATGACTACATGCTTATCATCTTTTGCTTGATATCACAGCGCATGATTAACTTTCGATAGATCTAGTTCCATATTCCATAATTTATGACCATATTTTTTTCTCTATTTTTAATCATTTCCCTTTCCCCATAACGGAGCGACTGGATCCGCTGCTAATATGCATAGGCACAAATTTGTATGTCCTAACCCACATCCCACCCACCCGTCCCCCACGACTATGTTTTCGGATATGTTGCCGCTCTCCATGGAGATTTTGCTATAGTCACGTGTTTGCGAATATTGAGGTTGTCAATGCCGCTTGAAGTGCTATGGAGAAGTACACAAAATACTGTACTCTGATGGATGATTCTTGTGATATTCTCTATATTATAATGCTTCTGGATCCTCGATTCAAGAAACTTGTTCTTGAGCATGAGTTAAAGGATGAACCTGAGGATACTATTGCTGCTTTGCAACAGCAGCTTGAGATTCAGTAGCTCATCCAGACTTTCAGAAGAGTCAAGACCATTAGCATTGCAAAATTCACACACTCAGAGATAATGGGCAAGATTAAGGCTAGGTCCCAGAAACCCTTAGCTAAAACTTCAGATATTGCATGATACCTTAACTCTGACGCAATTGAGTTTGAAGAGAAGAGAGATTGTATTTATATATGGTGGAAAAGCCATATAGATGAATATTCACGTATTGCAGCAGCTCCGCGCAATTATTTAGCTGTTCCAGCATTAAAGGTTGATGCTGGAGATTATTCAACAGTGGGCGAGATCTTCTTAGCTTACGAAAGTGGTCATGAGGTAGTGGGACCATGAGGAAGCTTCTCACACTGAAAGGATTCTATCCGTAAATAATAAAATATATACAAAGTATATACATGAATATCCATGGACATTGAGCGTATATCCGTATCCATATCCATGAAATTTCAAGGCGGTGGATATATCCATGGATATTATCTATGAAAAAGGTGGGCATTCATATCCATAAAATCCATGGATATATCCATATCCGCGCATCCGTAGAGAGCCGTAGTATCGGATTCGGGTGCAATCACCCAGACTTGTAAAGGAAATAGAATGCAAACAGTAGCTGGCCAAGTCTAGCGGTTGTTGTTAGGTCTTCTATTGATAAAATTGTGAGATGAGGGCCTAGTGCTAATACTATAAAATTGAACTTTAAATCACGCTTCAGGAGAGTGTAAACAGACGCAACACACTCAACGTGCCCCTTAAAATTACAGAGAACTAGTTGCGACTGACTTCAATAACAGCAGCTGTTTCGACTACTATTAATATATTTTAAGCCAGCTATGCCTTCTAAGAGAGTGAGGACACCGTCTAGGACGACAACGACGAAGACGACAACAATACCTCTGCGTCTTAACACGCCTGAGGAGTCCACCTCTCGCTCAACGCCGACTGCGAAATCCAAGCTCATATCGCCTGCCTATATAACTACTAGCAGAAGCACTGCACGAAAGAAGCGACTTAGGTCCCGGAAGCAAGAGGAAGCGGGCACTGGATCAACTTCGTCGTCACCTGATCCGCTAGATATCCTGCCGCTGATATCACCGCTAAAGACGCAGCGCGACCTTCAAGACTCTGTTGCAAAGAAAAGAGCTAAAGATACTCTTTTATCTCCTATAAAGCGCAAGAAGGCTAAAGAGGCACCGACTTCACCGGCTCCTAACTGGAGCGTTAATGTGACAATCAATGAAGCTGCATCACCCTTTGGAAAACCATTTCAGCATCGGGCAATCTTCAGGCAAAGCTCTACAGAGCCCTTGAGCGACATAAAGCAGGAAAAGAGCTTTTTTATGGTTGAAAATAGCAAAGAGGATGTCGTGGACAAGAAACCGACCAGCGTATTAGGCGTGCTCGCACCACACTCGATCAATGTACAGTCTCCCAGAGTACCCATAACAGAGAAGGAGCACAGCACAGAAGATCTCAACTCGGATGCCAGAGATGAGGTAACACCGTGTCCACCATCACCTACACTTTCAACAGCAACAGCGCTCACCACAACCGAGCTTCCAACTCTTCCTCATTCAGGCATCATTCGCACCTCGACAGCTGTGCGCAACCCAAACCCAGATGCAAAATGGAGCAAAGAGCACTGGATTCTACTCACGCAATTACACCAACAAAGGATGAATCCGATGCCTTCTCGGGCACTTGTGCAGCCGCCAAAGGAGGTATTGGATGCATTTCCTGCTATTAACGTTGAAGAACTTGCAAGGAGGATACTAGCGTTAGACCGGACAAGGCTGAAGAGGGAGACCGAGTCAATCGGGCGAGGTCGCTAGCATACTGAGGTAGTACGTGTGCTTTGCGAAAGGGTATGATTAGCGATTACCAGTAATACTGTAACAAATAAAGCTCGTGTGCAATTGCCAGATATCTCCGTTATTGCAAGATCAGGTTATACGAGACCCACTACAACGTCACAATAGTTAGTAGCCGGCGGCAGCGGACAAGTGAACCGGCATCAACCAGTGCAGAACAGGGCATTGCCAATAATGAGTCGATGACGATGTTAATTGCACCTCCTGCATCAATCGATCGGGTCCTTCAATGGCGAATACCCAGCCGGGACGGCCGACGAAGAGGTTCCAGTGGCTATGCAGCCGCGAGGTGCTTCTGGATTTTTGGCCTCCTGCGAAGTCTTGGTCCAGATTTGGTGTCAAATTCGTGTTTCGATTTCTGTCACGCCGCCATTTGCTAGTGGGAGGTCGTTCTCTGCTTTGCCGTTCACTATATATTGATCTATCGGACGCGATGTCGAATACCTTGTGATACCAACTGGTATGCCCTATCCGAGTACCTGACCTACACCGTTGAATACTCTCTGATATTGTAAATATGTCTTCAAGGGTGACTGCTGGCATCGTGGTACGCGTCCTCGTTTCAAATGCTCTAAAAGGTCATCTCCGGCCGATATTCTAAATGCTTTTTATGCATTGATTGCAGTCCGTTTTTTTTGTCGTCGCCTTCATGATCTTTATCGGATAGAATCTGGAAGCTCAGCCAATGACGCAAACAGCGTACAGAGTTTGTCGGCAGTCAAGTAAAGCTCAGAGTCCTCCGCTTTGAGTGAGCATGGCCAGAGTCCCTCCTCGAGCTCACACGCGGACACAAAGAGTCGCGTCTGAAGCTGCTCTGCCGGCGTACGTTGATCCCAATTGCGAGGAGTTGCCGACCTGCTAGCCAGACAGCAAATCCACCGGGCGCGCAACCAGGGAATGCTGATCGACGGAGGGTGAGGGGAATTACTCGGGACAGAAGTTCTATTAAAGAATTGCTAATGATATCTTACCCCTGGTTTGTATAATTGGTGCGTATTATGTTGTACTATGTGCTGTTGTTTTGAATCGACCTTCTGTATGACTTTACGTTTTGCTACAAACTTGATTAAAGATCTACAATATAGAAGTGATGCATAAAGAAATGGGCGCTTGATTGGCTATGCGACATAAAACGATAAAAGATGAGCTGCCTTAGCCAATTTAAGTACAGCTATTTTCTGTCTCGCTCTTCTTCTTTCGTTGACGGCTTCTCTGGATTATTATCAGATTCTATAATGATGACTTCCGGACTCTTAAACTCAAAATACCGACTGGCGAAATGTACCGTCTCGAAGCAAACTTCGACCATAATCAGAACAATAATCATCCACTCTAGACGCACTCCTTTTTCTTCAGACAAATGAGCTTTCAAGATCGAAACTACTTCTGATACATAGTCGAGTTTCTTATTCAAAATCGCAATGCGAGGAGTAATGTCAAGATTCTTAGAGATGGCGCGATAGATAGTCTCCAGCTCGGGTTCAGACCAGTATAAATCTGGAGTTTCCGTCAACTCAGAGTAAAGGTTAAGATTACCGCGGAGTGCCAAAAGCTCGCCGGTTTTCTTAAGCACCTCTCGGCCGTCATGAACTGGAAGCTTTCTTCCAGTCGCCAGTCGATCGGTAATATCTCGAACGCTTTCAAGATACTTCTCCAGATCCTCTTCGATCACTGCTAGTTTAGTCGAGCGGGCCAATCCGGATGCAAAAGCGACTTTGTCTAATAGCCTCTCTCGACCGCGAACAACAATCATCTCACCATCCATATAACTTCTCTTAACTACTTCGTTCATGTCACTCTCCTGGTCGTCCGTCGCGTATTCTTCTTCGGGAAGCTCTATATAGTCCATATCTTCTGACTCTCTCACAGAATATGGACGAATCTCAGCCGATCGAAGTTCATCAGCCAATTTTATTGTGTCAATCTCAGTCATTCCAAATGTCACAATAGACCCATTACTTAAAACAAAAGTGTCTGCCTTCTGGCCGTTTGACATGGGATATGGGCAGTATGCAGCCTCTTGAGGGAGTAGCATCTCCCCTTGTAAGTGACCCAGCTGGTGAAAAACCTCGATCGCCTTAGGAAGGTCGTAGGAGTCAGCGACAGTCAATGCCACGCACGGATGTTCCACCGAAGCCTTATGCCTTGACCGAGGCTGTATTCGTTGTGGCGAGACTCTTCGAAGCGACTGTTTGGTAGTCGTTCGCGGCGTCCGAGACGTCGGTGGATTTTCGGAAATGGGTTCTACATTCTCCTTTGGTGAGGTCGCAACAGAAGAGTAGTGCTGCCGTAAATAATTCGATAGATTGAATTTCTTTGATAAAGGCAGGTTACAGTAACTGGGGTGTCTAAGCTGCTGTTGCTGCGTTCCAAGAGCTACACGAGAGTCTGCTGAATGTTGGAAACAGCATCGAACCTTGCTACCGCTGGAGATAGATCTTCGTAGCATGGCTAACGTGCGTAGTGAAATATTGCTGTAATAGATACTAAAACGTATAGCTCGCGAGATTCAAGCTCACTGACTTATCTGCCTACCTTGGACCGCGAATCGAGAAGGGGATTTGCTTCACGGTCCCGACACTACTACTACCGCCGCTACCGCGAAAGTTGGGACTTTAGGGTTTGGAGTTGGCGAATTGGAATAGGGTTTATGAAAGGGCTAGGTCTTTTCCGTGAGATGGTCTCTCTTCTTGTTCTCAAATAACGCCTACAGCTTCTTCTTCTGGCTGTAGCGCTCGCCATCTCCTCCTCAATTATTGATACGACTTTTTTTTTGCTGCCATATATTGATTTATTTGAGATTGGTTTGTTATGGCTGCAGCGAAGTCGCCGGCATCTTTGGAATCCCTGCGTCTGGCCGCGATGCGATCACGAGCGAAGCAGCGAACGCCCTCGCAGACTGTGACACCGGGCGTGGCGGCTGCTTTCTCGCGCGAGGACGGAGATATAATAACAAATGATCGAAAACGATCTTCACTTGAAAACGATCGATCGCCCTCACCGAATATATACGATTCTGAATGTAAGTTTTCTCTATAAGTGAAATCCGACACGCGTCGTTCTCACGAGGCGGGTGCCGAGATATAGACTGCTGACTAGATTTTTTTTCATAACAAAGACTCCATTAATTTGTCTCTAAGGTATTTTCTTTCTTCTTTCCATGCAATATGTCATGTATTGATGTGTGTCTTAGTAAATTTCTGGACTCTGGCCCGCAAGCTGAAGTCGCATCAGCTCTGTCCGACCTTTACCGCGCCGGACTTTCATATCAAGATCTTATCTCTTATGGCAATATCCACCCACTGTTTCTTTCCAATCTTGTTTCTTCAGTTTCTATTCCGTCATCTTCGCCTTCTACGGAAGTTAGCAAGCGCGTAGAAACGGCTGCATCTTCTCCTGCTCCGCGTTCTGAGATTCTGTTTGACGAGAAAGATGCTGATCGAAAGGCGCAAGTCACATTAGTTGACCTTGCAATGGCTGGTCTGTCTTATAACGATATTGTTTCCTTTGGAGGCATCCATCCTGTCTATCTGGCTCAGTTGGTGTTGCAAGCTCCAGGGGAGTTGCCCAACCGAGGTGAACTTCTTGCCCAAGCTGGTGCAACTATTGAGCAGGTATCAGCTTCTTTGGCTGCTTCTCATATTGCCAGCGAAAGTCAGAAAGATGGTAGTGCGCTACGCACTGGACCCTCAACACCAGCTTCGTTCTCTTCTGCTGCTACACCCAAAGATATGACTGCACTAGAGACAACTCCTGACACCAAATCTGACTTTTCTTCGTCTGTGTCTAAAGAAAGCAGTGCTAAAAAAGAGAATGAGAAAGTTATCGTTGTTGATCTTGACAACGAGATGACTGCTAAGGTGGACGAAAACCCTAACGTGAAAGTGAGAGAAATTGCGAAACCTAAGACGAGAGGTAGGGGCCGGCCACCAAAGGACAAAGGAAAGGCTGCTTCTCCAGAAAGCCATAAACTCGCTTCTACGTCTGAGCCGTTGGTACAGGAACCCGCTGATGCGCAAATACGAAGTAAAGTCATAACAAATGGTAGTAGTACGGTGACAATAACAGGAAATAGCGTAAATGTTTCGCGGACGTTGCGTCGGAGACCTACGGCAATGGATCTGGAAGATCCTTCTAAACGGCAAGATCTATCTACAAAGTTTGGCGGTGACCGCTTGAAGGGCAGAATAGTGATTCAGATGAGTGATTCCGGAGATGATAGTGACGAAACGATTTAATGTCTCATATCAAGGGTATGTATACCTGCGTCACTATCTGTAATTTGTCTTGCTGATTTAATGCATCTTCAGGGCATAGAAACGAAAGATACAAAAGAAGTCATTAAGAATGGCCAGGATTTATTACGCGCGCAACGCGAATATCTTGTTACGATAAGATGATTGATTTTTCTTTAGCAATTACTGCTTGTCTGGCTGTGGCTGACTACTGATTCTACTTTGAAAATAATTGCGATGTTGAACTGTTTTGGTTGATTGGTTGAGAAAATATTCAAACTGTGATTTTGGTTATCTTGCTATTGATAGGTGGAAGTTGGACTTACGTACGCAGAATACAGGTCGAAAGCTGTTTGACTATTTTTTTTTCTCACTCTGATGTATCATATTTGTATAGTAGAATGAAATTGCCGGCGTTATTGGGAGTCTATGACATAATTGAATACACATCTAGCGCGAAGAAATAGTTGCAGCAGTACTAGTGATCGCTTAAAGATTTTCATAATGGAATTTGCACAATAATGTAATATACATTTCAGAAAGATGCATTTGGCGTGGAACCCGCGCCTGATCTCCACGCCCTTAAAGGTGACTGATACTACGCTCTGAGCATTTAGAGTTTAGAAATTTTTGCGGCTCGTAGAGTGAATCATTAAGCTCGAGAGCTCAGACAAATTGTAATATCTGAAGGGTAATTGAGTAGGATCTCATATTTCGTTTGATACAAGATTCAAGAAATTACAATTCACGGATAATAGCAAAGAGAAATGGCTGAGAAGAAAGATTTAAAATCGCTTTGGGGAGGCAGATTCACCGGTAAGTACGATAATTGGTGCCTGGGACGGCAGCTCATCGATATTCATTAATACTGACAATGAAAGAATGCAGGCGGCATGGACCCTTTGATGCAACTGTACAATGCATCATTCCCATACGATCAGATTATGTATGCTGCCGACTTGGAAGGCACCAAGGTCTACACCTCGGGTTTGCATAAGCTCGGTCTGCTCACGGAACAAGAGCTCTCCGAGATTCACCGCGGCCTTGACCTTATTCTGGCAGAGTGGGAGGCGGGAAAATTTGAGGAAAAGCCTGATGATGAGGATATTCACACTGCTAATGAGCGTCGATTGGGTGAGCTGATTGGTCGTGGAATTGCTGGAAAGGTGCACACTGGTCGTAGTCGTAATGACCAGGTTGCGACTGATATGAGAATCTATGTGCGTGAGCAATTGACCGAGCTCAAGAAGCTTTTGAAAGAGCTTTTAGGCGTTTTCGTCGCCAGAGCTGAGGTTGAGATTGGTGTTCTTATGCCTGGTTATACCCATCTTCAGCGCGCTCAGCCTATCAGATGGTCACACTGGTTGCTCTCTTATGCTACCTACATCAGTGCTGATCTCCAGAGACTCGAGCAGTTGATCGAGAGAGTTAACTTGTCTCCCCTAGGCTGTGGTGCTTTAGCTGGACATCCTTACGGAATCGACAGAGATTTTCTGGCAGAGGAACTTGGCTTTGCTGGCCTTGTCCCTAACTCGCTAACTGCCGTCTCGGACCGTGACTTTGTCGTCGAGACTTTGTTCTGGGGTACCTTGTTCATGAATCATATTTCTCGCTTCTCGGAGGATCTCATTATTTACTCTACTGCTGAATTTGGGTTCATTAACCTTGCTGATGCTTACTCGACCGGAAGCAGTCTCATGCCTCAGAAGAAGAACCCTGATTCGCTCGAGCTATTGCGCGGCAAAGCTGGTCGCGTTTTCGGCGGTCTGGCTGGTTTCCTTATGACCTTGAAGTCGCTTCCTTCAACGTATGATAAGGATCTTCAGGAAGATAAAGAACCTTTATTCGATGCCTTGAAGACAGTTTCGCACTCCATTCAGATCGCAACTGGTGTACTTTCAACCCTCACCGTCAACGAGGACAGGATGCTTGCTGCGCTTACTCCTGATATGCTTGCTACTGATCTTGCGGATTACCTCGTCCGCAAGGGCGTTCCATTCAGAGAGACTCACCACATCTCTGGTGCTGTGGTCAGACTCGCCGAGGTTGAGAAGGCTGGTGGTATTGACAAGTTGAGCCTGGAGCAGCTCCAGAGTGTTGATGCTCGATTTGGTGAGGATGTTGTCGCTGAGGTGTTTGATTACGAAAAGAGTGTGGAGAGAAGAAGCGCGATTGGCGGTACTGCGAAGAGCGCGGTTCTTGACCAGATTGCTCGTCTTAAGAAATTGTTATAGATGATAAGCTGTATCATAGTTTGGATGCTGATAACATGTGCTCGCAAGTGGAAAAGTGATGCATGAAATGCATTTTGAGCTTACATGAATGAAATAAGAATCAATTTCTCTATGCAGTTTTCCAACTATATGTCCCCATATTATATAGTACCCGCTGCTTCTTCTGCAGCTGACCACCCAACTGTTAATCAATAGCCATCAATATCTAGCCAATTGTAGGACCATCAGATGTTGACTGAGCAAGCCTGGTCTATGGAATCTTAAATTTCACATAAAAATTTGAGATACGTATAGCAACTTTCACTCTCATTCTTTCTTCCAATTCTGACCAGTTCATTTAATGTCTCCTTATTATACCCAACATGGAGAGTGACGCGATCCAGCAAATGTCACTCTTTTTTATAATGGCAGGTGTATTCCTCTAATCATTCTATTCTCATGGGCTCGAGCATGATCTGTGGACGCTTTAAATGTCTCGTTGACATATTCACCTTTGTGTATGCATGTCCATTTTTTTTCCGAGCAGGAACTAAATTTTAATGCCCGTAGCAACATTTATCGAAATTGCTTTTATCAACAGATCGCGGGCCCGTCGGCTTCGAATGTCATTAGTTCGTATATATTGTATGTACTTTTATTAGCACACCGATATCTAGCAGATGTCTGATTGATGATATTTGAAAGCTATTAAATGGCATTTATATTTACTGATAACTCCGTGTTATTGCAATGTCCTATAAAGGGATAGTTCAAGAGTGGGATTGCTGTTACAAATTATCATTCATAAGCAAAGGTGCAAGCAGTGACTTATCCTTCCATTGCCGTCGACTCAGTGCATCCATCTCGTAGCACTGAGTGGTCAAAAGCTCATAGGCCCCACCAAATGCTCGTCTAATGTTTCTCAAATTATATGTACCCCTGCTAACATTATTGGTGGGATCATTTGGGTCTTCAATTGCAAGAGAGTATTTTCCGCGACTTTCTAACTTGAAATTTCTGTTCTTGTTGAAATAGCTTCCTGCACCAGTGACTGAGATTCCGACATTGTCATAATTGAAGTGCTTGCCATATAGCTCAAAAAACTGAATCAGAAGCACGCCTAGGTTAGATTCGGGTAATATATCACCAGATGCAATCTTTGGATGCATCTAAAAATATAGAGGTTAGTTTTGTTGAAATTCATAAAACTCAGAACAAGCATCATACCTGATAGAATGAAAGGACGAGACAAACCACTGCAAATCCACCTATTCCACCATTTGGTACACTATTCAGGTCTCTCATGGCAAGGAAATATTTAACAACCATCACTAACTCCCGAAGGCCCGGTCGTGCGGCCACCCAATGCAAAATCGTGTTGGCAGCGACCACGCCGCCGTATTTCTCAAACGAAACATCTATATTTAGACCGCTTTCTCGGTCTGTGAATTTGATGATGGGAACTCGCGCCTTTGCAATAACTTCGACATTTATTGCGACACGTGCAGCTTTTAGTGCATTGGCAAGTTGGTATAAGCTTGACTTATTGCAGTACAGACCCTTGTCAGATATTATAACCAAATCGATATCTGATTCAGGAAGATAAAGGTTTGTAGCGTACGAGCCAAAAACGCATACTGTAGCATCATGCCATAGCCCTTTCACACATTTTTGAATACGGCCAACAGCTGCCCCTCGCGCTTGGACTTCTGCTGCATCCGGCGATATAAAATCAACAAAATCAATTACCTCCTTATGCAACCAAACCGAAACCTCCGCTTCATGCGAATAGTCGCGATCTATTGTCCAAAGAGCAATATTTTTACTGTCGTCGCTTTCGTCTCGCTTTCGCTTTTTTCCTCGTCCGTTTATTTTAACGGAGTTGGTGAGTTTTGAAAGGAGTGCGCTGGCCTTTGATCGTTTGGGTTTAGTGGCATTCTCCTCAAGTTGTATATCAGGTTTGGTGATTTTGGAGTCTACTCCATTTGCTTCTTCTTCATCTTCCGACTCAGGACCGCTGAAATCAAAAGCGATAAAGCCATTATCGTCAGCTCCCAAATCATCTGAAGGGTCATTAGCAGAACTCGGAGACGCGTTCAATTGAGAAGGTGACTTGGGCTCCGCAGAGTCGTGGCTGAGCTGTTGAGGGTCGGCCTCCTCGGCATCAGAAAGATCGTGTATCTCAACTGACATATGATTCAAAGATATACGGCGTTTGTGATATGGAATCCAATATGGAAACTCTGTTGGCCTTCATATACAGCGAAACGCGGTCAGCGATATGAGTCTGGGAGAGATAAAATTTATCTAAATATTGAATCGGGTTAGGGCAGGTGCTGGGAAGTGCGGCCTTGGTTTCACGACCAGCGGCCAGAATTGATCAAGAACAACGGCATTGTTTTCAAATCCTACGTGCCTCTAGCAGTCAATGATTTATGGTTGGTGTCGCCGGCTGCAGTCAAGAATGCTTGAATCAGACCCTTAAGTGAAGTGATCCCTATCGCGGATCGTGGGGTTATAATCTGTATTGCTGTAAGACCTAACATTAGTTCTCCACTCCATCCTGCAAGCGATTCAAGGCAGTAAGCCTTGCATGCAGAGGTTGTATTTCGACGTCTTTTGGGCCACATCGTCGCAGGAATAAGCGTGAATCTTTCAGAAGTTGTGAAAATTCGATCAATGTACTTAGCAATCGTATATAGTTTGGCAGCAACAGATTAGGCAGATGAAGGAACATAGAACTTTTTTTATCTTCGCACTACCTAGCTATAAATCACAAAAAACAGGCATCTATACACAATGAAGAAATAAAATCACGCCGTACAATATAAAGGCTAAAGTCATAAAAGATAAAAGCAAATTAAACAGCATAGGATCAAATATACAAAAAAAGGAAGCGTACTGAATCTAATATATGCGGAATTAGTAAGTATAGAAGCTCGATGGTCCTCGAGATCTTCCACCACGACCTCCACCTGGGAATTGTCCTCCGCCAAATTGTCCTCCAAACTGTCCACCGCCGCCGCCAAAACCACTCATAAATTCTGGAGGAATTCCACCGCCACCTCCACCACCGCCAAACATCTGGAATAACACATCTTCTGGAACTCCTCCGGCTCCTCCTCCGTACATGTCGCTGGGATCTTGCAAGTCGACGCCAGAGTCGTAGCGCGCGCGCTTTTGACTGTCCGATAAGGTCTCATATGCCTCTCCGACGTCCTTAAACTTGTCATGAGCATCCGGATTGTCAGGGTTCTTGTCTGGATGGTATAGCAAAGCCATCTTTCTGTATGCTTTCTTGATGTCAATATCATCAGCGGACTTGTTAACACCAAGAATCTTATAGTAATCTTTTCGCAGACTCTTCTTGAGTTCCAACTCAGCCTCGCGCAGCTCTGCGCGCACATTACTGTCTGATGGATCGGCTTCCGCTGCCTTTTGGAATTCCTGCTTCGCCTCTTCCCATCGCTCCAATTTGCCGAGAGCACGTGCGCGTGTTTTGCGCACCTTTATGAAGTCGGGATCTAGAGCGAGGGCGGCGTCGCAATCAGCAATGACATCCTCCATTCTGTTGAGCTTTAGATTGACGGTCGCGCGGTTGGAGTATAGTTTCGAGTTGGTTCCCTTATTTGTCGGGTCGATGGCGAGCGCCGCAGAGTAGAGGTCCAATGCGGTCTGCAGGTCTCCGCGCTTGAAGGCCTCGTTACCTTCATTCTTTTTCCGTTCCAACTCACGACTGCTCTTCAGCAGTTCACGAGCTAGCTTGTGGTCGGGGTCCACTCGGAGAGCCTCCATGAAGTGGGTTGCAGCAGAAGCGTTGTCGCCTTGCGCGTACAGAGCTTGGCCACGGAGCACCAGCGCGTCGGAGTCCTGTCGGTCGTCGCGGAGCAGGCCTACGGCGATTGAGGCAGCGGAGTCAAAGTCGCCGGCGCTGATTGCGCATTTGCCTCTCAAGAGACGCCATTTGCGGGGAGGCGTAACGTTCGTGCCGAGCAGCTTCTCTGCGCCGGAGAGGGCGTGCAGGGCGAGGCCAGCGTTGCCTCCGCTCGCCATTGCCTCGGCCTGGGATATGTAGCGTGCCATTTCGTACGCGGCGCTCACGTCTGCACTGCTGGGTGGAGTCTGGATCTGCGAAACGATCTGAATAGCCTCGTCGCAGCGGCCGAGGCCGGTGAGGATCTTGCCAATTCTCAGCTGGGTTTTGCGTATATTCGCGGCGTACTGCGCCGGGTTTGCAGCGCTGATGTTGAGGGCGGTGGTGCTGTCCTCAAGCGCGCGGTCGAACATGCCGAGTTGCATGTAGGCCATGCTGCGGTTACCGTAGTAGATTGGGCTCGCGGGGTCGAGCTCGACGGCTTTCGAGTACTCGTCGATGGCGCGCGAGTAGCTGCCGGCCTTGTAGAGGTCGTTGCCCGCGGCCTTGAAAGCCTCGGCCTGCGCGTTCATTGTGGGTGCTGCAAGTGCGGGACGGTCGGAGAGGGTTGGCACGAAGACAGTCACGGGGAGACGGAGGAGGACTGCAAGCGTCGGATTTGCGCGAGCGAACCCGCGAGGCGAAGGCGAAGGCCAGGGAAACTTCGCACTCCGCAGCCACGGCGAATCTTCGAGAAGACGAGTGGCGGTGCGCTCCGGCTGTGGCTGGAAATCACGTGCTTGGATGCTCTTTTCTCTCTGTTTACTTGCTGGCACTGTTCTAACTCAGTCTATTCTAATCTAAAGGCCATCTTCCAGTCCGCACCAAGTCAACATCCCCTAGGAGCAGTCCTCGGTCTCCAGCAGCAGGCAGAGGGGGCGCACCCCTGAGTCCAACTCACATCCGAGTCACGGAGCCGCAGACTGGCCCTTACCCAATCCCCATGTCTTCAATTACCCAACAGAGCAATCATAAACTGCACTGAATCGTTCTAGTCTGTGATTATCATCTATCTTCATCTCTAGACGCCGGGAACACTGAAAATTCTCTTGAGCACCTGAACGCGCGGTACGACTACGTACAAGAGAGCCCAGGATACCAATCCCATCAGCCATCCAGTAACCTGTAAAGCATCAAAGATTAGCTCTCTCGAAACCTACCCTTCACAGCAAATCAGCAGTCAATAAAGAACAATTTAAACTAACCTTCTCTTGAAATGTGTGGAAGTAGATTCCAGTCATCAGTAACATCCACCACCACAAGAGCAGCAGCGCCAACACAACCTGTGGCAAGCAAACAGAGATTAGCAGGCAGTGATTATATTTGATAGTAGTAAACTCTCACCTTGGTATTAATCTGTCTCATCAAAGGCCCTCTCTCAACAAGCACCGGCAGCACCTCGTACCACAAGAATAAGCTCGCGTGCGTGAGTAGGAACGAATGCCCACTGATATCATGCCCACCTACCCACTCTCCGGCTGCATGTCTGCATCCAGCAGACGTCCAATGGCTACTTATGTTGCCAATCTTGGAATCGTCTCTGACATTGCATGTACCGCCTGTTCCGAGAAATACTCGATCCATCAGCGGTGCTCCTAAAAACCATTGAGTAAATATATACCACCACAGCGTCGTCACGGCATATCGCAAAAACAATCCCTGAGGTCTGCTGATCCTCAGTCTAATTAAATGAATTAAAAAGACTATTGTAGTCCAAAACCACCCGTTCTTGACAAACATCACGTTGAAAAAATTACGCTTGGAGCTGAAGTACGTGTCAGGTTGTGAGGCTATTGAAACCAGACTTCCCAGACATAATGTGATCGGATAAATATGAAAAACGCATAACTCCTCAAACGAGAAAATGCCACCCAAATATCGCGTGGTGGACGAAGATTGTGGTGGTGTCATTGGTGGCGTAAGCGGGATGTCGGAAGCTAGAGCATCGACTGTTTGGTTTGCAGAACTATCGGAACTATCTGCACTCATCTCAATGTTGGACTCAATAACTACTTTTGGAGGTTCTGCATCTGTTGAGGTATAAGGTGGAGGGGCAATATCATGTACTTGGTCGGTAAATGGCTGCTGTTGAGACTGCATTGGGGTGCTGTATGTATGGTCGGCCATTAACACGACACTGTTGGACTTTGGCTAAAGCTGCTTACTTGGCGGTATATAGATAGTGATTAGGATCAGTGAGTCGCGCTCACTGATAGCAAGATGATTCGAAGGATGCTGGGCCAGCTGATAAGTTGACGAGTGAAGATCACGTTGACGATTATCAAGGCCGAAAGCGAGAGCGCCGCACATGCCATTTTCAGACAAATTCAAACCTCCGCCAACACAATTTATTTGATTTTGGTCGGATTCCGGACATACTTTCGCACTTTCCTATTCATGTTTTAAGTACAATTAGGATCATCGAGGAAGGTGCATTATGGAAGACAAGCAGACGGCTACAGAAGAACAAAGTTCCATCCCCGAAGATCAGGCACTCACTGGCCCGCCAACGCGATTTGAGATCGAGCTCGATGTGCGAATACTCCTCCTTTGAGCTTTCCCGAATCCCTCTCGACGTACTAACTCCATTGCTATTTCTAGTTTGTGCAATCACTGGCAAACCCCAGCTACGTGAATTTTCTGGCACAAAATGGATATTTGGAGGACGAGCGATTCATAAACTATCTCGATTATCTAGAGTATTGGCGACGAACTCCTTACGTCAAATACATAGTGTATGTTTCCTTTTCTGCTTTTATGTAACAATTTTCAAATACTTATTAGACCTTTTTAACAGTTACCCCAATTGTCTGCATATGCTTACGCTTTTAAAGCAAGAGCGATTCCGCCAAGACATTAAGCATATGGACATGGCGCAAATGATAATAGACGACATGTTTGCCAAATGGCTCGCGATGGGACGCTATAAACCAACCGCATTTGATCCTCTTCCAGATGACAACGATGAAATTTCAAAAACCGATGGCAACCAGAATAAGCCAACGAATGGACACAGTAATGGGGATGCTATGGAAGGGCTGGAGTCGAACAGCGTAATTGAAGCGGAGTAGTAGTTAGCATTCAGTCATATAACTGTCCACTTTATGTATAATAGGAATGTCTAATTGGTGTTTGGGATTTGAATTTTGGTCTTCAGTTAAATAAGTTTACCATTTTTGATATTTATTTTAAAGTATAGTTCTAGACGATAGAGCATGTATATTGTAGTATATGTACCGAGGTATGTCTCTAATGTGGCTGCACTATGACGACTGCGATTAAATAATACTAACTAAGTACCAAACATAGTTATTCGGGACCATGATTGAATTCACAATCACCAAAATCCTTCTAGACATCATCCAGTTACCTGCTATAACAGATCAATGAAAGAACTTTAATGATGGGTTGAGATACAGTAGGATATCTTCCGTGAAGTAACAGCACTTCATACTTTCCTATCTGGAATATCACACATCATTCATCCTTCAATGTGTTTCAAAGAGTTGGTTTTCAATTGTTGATGATATCCCAGACATGGTGATAAAAACACATTTAAGTATCGTCATCTTCATCATCAAGTTATAAAATATGAAAAAACGGGAATTTTCAAAACAAGCCGATTTACAGGTCACAGAAAACCACCTGGAGCGCTAAGAATTGGTATTATTGACCCAGCTGACTTCTGCCTGCAATCCTTCCTCAACCAAGAGGCCATCGATATACATCTTCTCACAGCAACAGCTTAGTATCAGATGAAGCTGCTTATATAGATGATTGCTACCCAGATACCAGTTCTTAGCCTCAGCATATGCTTGGTTCATTAATACGACTTCTCGAGCATTATAATGCAGTGAAGAAAGATGTAATACTTCCGGAATCGAAGAAACCATCGAAAATCTAATTGAATCATGAGTCAATTAGGGGATATTCCAACATTAAATATCATGAATGAAATCTAATCGCGCAAAAAAATTTAAAAAAGGTAAATTAGAATATTGAAGGATGCGAGGATCATACTCGCGCGAACTTGCGTTCAGCAGGTAAAACCTCAAGATAATTCATCTGACGGCGGTTAATTAGAAAGACTGAAACTTAAGTCTGCCGCATTCGACCAATCATGATAGCATATCTTCGATGATGACTTGGAATTTAGCTTTGAATTCGACCGAGATGCAATGCAACAATTGATATGCCTTGATTTATCTGTATCGACATTGATTAACAGTCATATTCCAATGCTATCTTCACGCCGACAATCTATTGTCATTCTTGAGCTAGCACAAACATCAGCAAAAATGCAAGGAATTCTCGAAATAATCAGCAAATAAAACAATAACAGCATTAACGGATTTGCTGCATAAAGAATCCAATATTTCATACCGGTTAAAGAATGAAACTCCAGGGTACGCTGATCGTAAACCACTTAAGAAAGCACTTCATTTGCAAGGTCAGCCGTGAGTATATCAGCCTTCTTCAGCCAATAGTAACAGACAGAAATGTCAGAGAAAAGTAGATGCTATTAGTGTTCGGCACCAAACTAATTTTCCTGATTTGTAGGGCTGTTCTTAGTATTTGCATTTGATTCATATTTTTTTCTCTGGAATGTAACTTGTTCTCAGCTGGTTTCTTGTAATATAATCTAATATGAAAGAATTTTGCTTATAGGTTAGATGAAATTTGATCGTAAGTGTAGGATCTCTGCCTGAACTCTTGTGGGATATTTTAGTGTGGCAATTGGTTGCTTGTGACAATTTAGTACTTTTGGGTGCATATTGGAGAGATGAGAGATAAGAAGGTTTAGATATGACTGGACGGATAAAGAGATAAAGGTGGAAAAATGGAATCTACGATTGGTAGTGTTAGTGCTTATATCTATATGAGGAATCGCACCTATCTGTTTGTAGAAGCAAGATGCGACGACTACTTATTATGTTTGTACATTTATAGGTGAGGTATAGATATATGGGAAGATGCAACAACTAATTATTATGTTTGTATATTTATAGCTTGAATTAATATTCTATTCTCTCCAAAATAAACTGCTCTTCACTGCTACATTCACAAAGAATATTACAAATACTGTAAATTTTTATTAAGCACAAAGCATAGCCCGAAAATATAGCAATCACCCGCAAACGCCTTTATCCTCCCACCATATACCGAAAAATTACTGAATATTACTCATTATTCGCAAGTTCCCACCTATGGAACAGCAATCATGGTCTTATTAGCAGGACCCACAATCAACGCAGCAACATTAGCACCAGCGAGACTTGAGGTTTCCATGGTACTAATAAACTGTTCCATACCGTTCAGATACCAAATTCCACCTTCATTCACTTTCCATTCTTGAAATTCACTAATCGGATCCAAGCGCGGATAAGGTTGCCAGACCTTCTCGTAAACCCACGGAAATTCTGCTCCAGATTCAAAGAGGAGTTGCAAATAAGAAGGCCTCATTTTAGACGGCGAGAAGATCTTATAGACGTACTGATTCAACTCGGGAATAAATCTAACAATACTGATAGAATTGAATAATGGAGGAATATGCTTCGCACCTTCGTCTGGCATCGTCGTCAGGACCATTGTCGGTACAAGCGCACCCTCACCGAGGCCAAAAAACTTCGAAGACAAGCGCTTCGTAGAAGCCACAAGCGTGACATGAAGAGTCATGTACGGTACTTCTTTAATTGGAAGAGCTACACCTCCAATCCCAGTTTGATGATATGGAGAAGCAATAATGACTTGATCAAAAATTTCGGCCGAATCTTTGGTAGATACTGTCCATTTGCCTTGCTCGGCTTCTAGAATCTCCGAAACTGCAGTATTAATGCGTACATCTGCACTTGAAGCTTTCAGCATGTTGTCAAAAATTTGCCAATTACCACCTTGAACTTTAAGACCTTCATCGGCTGCAAGACAAACCATGGCTTCTAGAGATTGAAATCGTTGAACATTTTGAGCATAGTTGACTCGAGTTGCAGCTTGCACGATCTGATTTGTGAATAGTTCGCTAATTCCATGCTCAGAAAAGTATTTCTATTAGTGAATTAGTCGCCATACGCTTCTTACAAATTACAGATAGATATTTTCATACCAGAGTAGGTGCGCTTGTAAGCTCAATCAGATCACTCTTCTCCGATGTTTCAGTCAAATTCGAAAAGGGGAAATAAATCGGAGTGTAGTATTTCAAGAATTTTCCCAAAGACTTCTTTGCCAAAGATCGTGCTCTGATGGGTGCTGTGCCATAGCGCCAGAGCATTTTTCCAATAGTTTTCCATGAGGAATCAGAAGGTGCGTCAAAAACAAACGAGCGTCCATTCCAGCTGGAAGCAATCGATATCAGTATAGACATTTCTAAATTTCAAGGAGATAGAAAACGAAACTCACATGCCGAACGAATCATCTACGGTAATGTTATCCATCCTCTTCACGCGACCGAGGTCGGTAGCTTTCATATCCAATCCAAATTCCTTAACTGCAGCCATCAAGTTCAAATTCTCCTTGACAAAGATACTGGCTCCTAGCTCAATTGGCCAACGAGGGTCGTCATGGACGTTCACAGTAGTCGTGCGTCCTCCAATATAGTCGTTTCTCTCGAAAACGGTAATATGATAACTGTAGTTCGAGAATCTCTGAAGGTAGTAAGCAGCGGATGATCCTCCAGCGCCAGCACCTATTGAGAACACTGTTAGCTGCTGCTCGACAGCTAGATGAATCAAGAGAGAGCTCTCAACGAATAAACGCATACCAATAATTGCGATTTTCTCTTTCGCAATACCAAGATCTTTATCTCCTTCGGTAGCAAGATCAGGGGCTGTCAACACCTGCTGCTCACCGGAAGCTGCTGGGATCAAGCACAACCCAAGCAGCAATACAACAGCCAAATTGGCGTAGTAAGAAAGCATAGCTCAAGAAAAATTTCAACTCTAAAACAATGTAATTTGATAGAAATAGCCGTGCTGATCCAGGTATAATGGGTCTTCGTGGTATAAATGCCTGCTCTGATCTATGGTGAGAGTGGGGGTGTGTTCGGCACGCCCGGCGTTGGGAATGTTCCGCATCCCTACTACTGTTCGTCGTAAGATGGCCTACAAACTGCGAGCACGATTCGTCAAATGGGTGAAAATCAAAGAGAGTAATCTATAAATATACTAAGATAACATCTAGTTGCGACGGTCGGCACAGAACCACTATCATACAGCTATTAAATGGCTTAACCAGCTCATTTAAGCACCTGTATAACAGATATCTAGACAGAATAAACTTTCAAAACGCCTAACATGTATGAAATATAAAGCTGCATGTAGTAATATGTACAAATATCTCAATTAAAGCGGCAGATATTCTACGACGATTCACTAGGTCTTACTTACTGCGCCACATAATCGCAAAGCATAGAAGTATCCAATGACAATATATACACCACAATCCCACCTAACACGGAGTTCTGTTTATACAAATGCATTAAAGGAGACCGTGTCATATCTTTTTCGACACTTTTGCTATTTCCTCTTTTGGATCAAAGTCGCCGTTCGATAACCGCTGATACTCTTCATCATATATTCCCACTGATAGAGGTCCGTTTCCTCGGAACCGTTTTCTGAAAAAGAAAAAGCGCATTAGTTTTAAGTATGTAAAATACTAACTTGCAGTCATGACATACCTCATGTCAAAAATTCCTCGTCTAAATCATAGAAAATTAGCCATCTGATTCGAAATTTGCCTCCCCCGCTACAGTATTCGCAGAATATCGAAGTAGTAGACCAACTAACCTGCACTGCGCGTAACTCCTCATTCTCGCCAAACACTGATCAGGAAGCTGATTTCGTAGTTCTTCGTTTTCCATGCATTCAGTAGGTGTATGGCGGTCGATTAGGACGCATGGCGACCGCTGTAGGCATAGCGCCAGCCCTGTTCGGATATCCTTGCAACTAAATACATAAGTACACGTTCATCAAAAAGTCTAGAAAAATATATACGAACCTCGAAGGCATTCCTGGTACTTGTAGGTACTCGTCGTAGCTCTGAAGACGCAAATGGACCGGAGATTCGAAGTTCGATATTCGTAATTGCAGTAACCTCCCAAATATCTCGACCCTTAGGGTAAATTTCGCGACGCGTGAAAGGCTGAAGTATATGCGAGGCGCGTTAAAGTGCAGCGGAAGCCGCGGTGAGATTCTACCCAAGTAGTAATTAATTTATAGCAATTTATAGTTCTCGAGGGCCTACTTGGTAGAATTGACCTAGCGAGAATTATGGATTCCACTTTCTTTATCGAACAACTAGATCTAATTACTTCTCTGTTCACGGGAAAGATAAGTTTCATAGAGTTCTACTTAACAAGCTTACCCTTCACAAGCACATCGGTCTTCGCATCTGCTTTAGTGATAATCGTATTTGTGAGCTGCCATACGGGAAAGAAGAATGATTTTACGCTGGTACTATATACTTGGTATGTTCCGTCGAGAAGAGAACTATTAACTGATCTCGTTCACAGGTAGATAAGATCTGGCCGATGATAACGGTCGGATGTACAATCAACTACATTATTCATGCATACTTAAAATTCCATACGATTAATCTGCGTCTCTCAATTCTTCTTATAATTCACCTGTTCTGGGCTTATCATTTGATGGAACTCTTTGCGCGACGGGGAGGCTACAGCGGTGTCGAGGATCATAGATGGGAGGTTGTCAAGAGCAACATGAATAACGATCCGGTCGTGCTATTTCTGTTCTCTTTCGCTTACGTTAGTCTATATCAGCCTATCATGCTGGTGAATAACTCGCTCCCGGAGTTAAAGCTTTATAACGTTGGATCGATGCCACTCACGCGAATAGACTATATCTTTTTGGGATTGCAAATTTCTCTCATCGGATTTGAATATTTCTGCGATACTTATATTCAGGGTCTGTTTTTCTCACACCCGCATTGACTGCGACATATTTTATATATACATATACTTACTAGTTTGATATATTAGAATTTCAAGTCGCAAAAGCTGAATTCAAAAAGAGTGGAAAACTCATGAAAGATTACACCGAAACTGAATTAAAACGAGGTTTTTGCACGAGAGGTCCATTTGCATTTTCCAGAGTATGCTCTAATATGTACACTATTGCTCCCTAAGAGAACAAGATTAACTAACCGACCTTGAATTTAGCATGCTAATTTTTGCACAGAGCAAATGATCTGGCTCGCGCTTTATGCTTATGGCGCGACTTTAGAGGGTAAAGCACTAGACATTACTCTAATTGGACCAGCTACTTTTTACTTGTTTGTATGCAGCTCTGCGAGTTTCACCGAGTCAATATCAGCTTCGCGATATCCGGACTACGAAATCTATAGAGAGACCGTTCCATTTTTGCTACCTGCTCCATTCCCTTTTAAAAGATGGACAGAGCCTGCAAAATTAAAATAGGAGTTATTGAATTCGCTTAGCATGTTTGTTGGGCTATAATTTGGTATGGGCTTCCAGTTTTGTTTTGTAATTTCTCAATCTAGCATCTCTTCCTATTACTGTACCTCTTGCTCGTTTAATTCTTTACCATGTAATACATATATGATTATGATTATACATTTATGCTGCTGGATCCTATATGTTTAGTTGGAGTTTTCGCAGCAAACAGCAACATGAAAAGTACACTAACCATTCAGTTATATATAAAATACGCCGGAAAGGAACAAAACAATTACGCCAAAACCATATCAAAAACTCAAGATTACTTTTGGTTATATCCGCCGTAGGGATTGTACGCCTGATCAGTACTGGAATACATTGACTGCGGACGTGCAGCACGGTGATCGCGAGGAACAACTTCAGGGTACACTTGGTAATTTACAGTTTGAGAAGTCGCTGGCTGTACTTGCTGGTGATGATGGGACGACGGTAAGACGGGTTTGATCATATGAGCGGCCTGAGAATACAGGCCTGACAAAGTTGTGCGATTCTTGGGAGCAGGTAATACAGCTGAAACGGGGCGTTGATGCCTGACAGTAGTCTGCTTCATGGACAGGTCCGTATTCGGCATCGACGATTGGGGAGGAGGTCGCACCGCGGTATTATTAACCTGTGCATGAACTACCGATCCACTCGTTCGCGGCCCCATTGGTTGCGGCCTACCTTGCGAAAGATTCTTTCTCGGTATTTTACCTCCGCTCTCAGCCACCGCTTTCTGCTGCAACTGCATATTCTGTACTTGGAGACGATCTGCCTCAGTCTTTTGGTTTTCCACTAAAGATAATTTTTGTAGCTGTGCTTGAGTTTCATCCGCAGACCCACCAAAAGAACGTCTCACCACATTGCTTCGCCTTTCTTCTTTCGGTGAGAACATGGCGTCTGAGACCTCCGGATCGGGTGCAGTAGAATTAGAAGGAACGCGAGTAGGACTACTGACTGCCACTGGTAGTAATCCGGGCTGGGAAGTAACCCTGCCATCGCGATTATCAGTATCGTGCGTTGCACGGTTTGATTTCTTGCCAAAATGCAACTTAAACCCTGGACTTCTCTTTGCCATTTGTTGTTGATGATGAGACGGATCAGCATGTAATAATCCAGTGGCAATAGCCGCCAATTTTGATGGCTTGCGCTCAAATTGCCAGAAGCAGTAAGTTGCCATATGGACCGCAATCATAAGATCGAGCATGTTTAATGCCTTATCATGCAGCATAAGCCATCCAAGCTAGAAAGATATGGGCGGTTAGCTGAAAATTTCCACAAATGAAGATGAGAATCTTATCTCACCTTCTCATTGGCAATTTTTTTCTTCTCCAGGCTCGAAATAGATGCATTATTCTCGTAGTTCTCGCACTATCCACATATTAGTGTATACTCTTCACATATTTCTCCTACTTTGCCTCCATAAGCAAACAAAAAAAAGTAAGAATACGACATACAACTATTTGCTCTTTTCCAACAAGTGCCCAGCGCTCATTCCAAGGGTCAGAAAACACGAATCTTGATTTGCTGGTATACGGATCTGAATGCAATTGTAGCTGTGTTTCCCATACCTGCACGCCTTCGTCTCCCAAAACTGTAATGTTAATTTTGCTCTCTCCGTCATTTCTCTTGACGTGAATAATTGGCACAAGGGAGCTATTGAATCTTTCGTCGTATGCTGTTCCAGCTTCAAGCATTGCTGCGCTGTCTTCATCCATGTTATCGTAGTTATGAACTAGGATCACTAAAGAAAAAGACGAATCGGTGTCATCATTATGCGATGGTCCATTTGAATCCGGTTCTTCATAGGTTACTCGAACGTAGTAACTGGGGCCAATGTTTGCTTCGAAATGTTTGACGGACGGGTTCGTTGTCAAGTAATAATCATACTTGCCGTTCTTCATAATGTGATACTTCAAAGAGGAAGGCTCCTCCTCATCTGGAACTGGAGAGTCGGGTGATTTTTCCATTATTGTAGTAGTGATTGCAGGAGTGATGGTAGGAGCGATTGTAGAAATAATGACGAAACTGGAGTTTGGAGGAGGATATTAGATGTGCCAGGTTAAACTACTGCAAAAGTACAGCGGAGGCACGCACACTCTGCTAGCGACAGAAACAGGCAGCAAAAAAGAACACAGACTGACTGTCTCTGAATATAATATGGCAACTGACAGATATATCTGGTGACAGGCGGGCTGTACGAATCCTGGTTCAGGCGCTTTTATCGTCGATGACGCGGCGGATATAAAGGACGGAAGCTGCGGCTGTCGATTAGCGCTGTCGATTAGCCGGCGGAGCACATCAAACCTTAACCCTCGGCTGTCGAGAATCAATGGCTGTGCAAACCTTACTCTCGCACACGCATGACGCGCGTGGCGGTTTGTTTACTAGTGATCGTCTCGCGTCTCTCAGAAGTTCGCACGATGTTCATAACACAGTCCGAATTCATAGTGTGTATATTGTGATTACTCATATCAGCAAGAGAGCCATGTCGGGAATATCTTCTCCGACTCCGCTTTGGACAACCCAGAAATGCCATCGCGTGTTGCGGCCACTCACATCGAAGCTGCACGCTCTGAAATCCCTAGTCGAGTCGCATCCCTCCTTACTCACCAAGCCGGCACATACACACCACAGTTTATCACAGCGGACTCTTGGCAATGTTAAGAAGTATTCTGCGCGTTCATCACAGATACAACAGTCTTCAAGTGCTACTCAGTCAAGCGATTCTCTACAAAACAGTTCGGTCGACGACATCAATATTAAAACTCACCAATTCCGCTCTGATTCCCTTCTTCTCTCGTTGCATGAAAAGACGTCTCCTGAAGTGTATGCTGTATATAGATCTGTTTTTCACGCGTTTCATCGCTTCTTGGCCCAGACATATGAGTCTGCGCGCACGCTCTCTCAGAAGTCCGCCTTTGAGGTAGGCAAATGCGTTGTCTATACAATGGATAGTTTTGTGGAAGATGAATGGTACGACTGCGTACCTCAATTGAAGCTATATAAGAGATATGTTGCTCTTGGGCATGGGGCATCGTTGGTAGCACAGGAAGCTTCCATCTGTATCGAGTTATTGCCCGCGCTAATTGCTGACTGCGCAGAGCTTGAAGCTTATGATGTTGTACGTTGCTTGTTTAATTCAAGAAACAGACCTTGTTGCTGACGACTGGTTTATAGGGATTAATTCTACTGCGAAGCCTTCTTGAAGCTACGTCTCCAGAAGCATGCCTTGCTCAGCTTGATCTATACTGCAGTCTTTGTGATCAAGTCAAGTCCTCTTCGCATCTTCTTATTGAGTACATTTCCCCTAGTTTATCGTTGCACACACTTACGACTCCCAGCTTTGGGTCAATCTTTGTGCGCTTACTATCTAATCCAAGCTGTTTTTATAGCAGCGCGCTTCTCGAAGATTTTATTAATCGCGTATTCGTTTATGGAAGACAAAAAGTGCGTAGGACAAGTCATCCGCAGTTCATGAAATTGGAATTGATGTTTATGAAATTGGCGTGTCTGATATGCCAACATGAAGACGTTTTTGATGTTCAGTTTATTATCCGTCTGATCAATACAATTGGACCTGCTTCGTCTCGGTTCACGAGTGCGTGGAAGCTACTCTGCATTCAAGAAGTTTATCTGACGAATAGGCCACCTCGAGAAGCATTTCTATCATACTTTACAAACAGAATCACAAGCACACCAGCAATCGCTCTATATTCGATAAAATCACTACTGAAAACTGCAATACTTGATCTTTACCGCAGTTTGTCCGAGGACACCAAGAATCTTGTCGAGAATTTCGTAAAGACAGTTCCAAAGTTTGCCGTGTCATTGGCTGCAGTAATTGTGGAACCACATGCCGTACTTTCGTCTTCAGAGAGCTCAGATAAAGCAGCGGCGCATATATGGCTCAAAGATGTTGAAAAGAGAGCCTATGAAATTGATCGGGTACTCAATCAGCGGAATTGGGTATATGACACTTTTATCGAAGAGTGGGTAGAAATTAAGGCTTCGAATGGACTGACATTTGACTTGACTGATGGGGAAGATTTACCGTCAGTAGAAAGATATAGCAGTGGAGTAGACGAAACACTCGAAGATTCAGATGGGATCGAGGAAGATGCTGAAGAGAGTTTAATGGAGATTGAAGAGGAAAACTCCAAGATGAATGATTCAGCCATAGATCTAGCCTCTCCACCACCCACTGCGCATAGTGCGAGATTGCGTGAATGGCCATCCTCCCCATCAGTGCAGGTTCTTCCATCGTCTACTCCTTTACCAAGTGCAGATATTTACATGCGCGCTCCTCCGCCTTCCTCCGTCAAGCTCACACCACGATCAAGCAAGCGTGTACGAGAGAGATATTTCAAGCTTCTGTCAACACCAGCTACTGCGGGCTCTACTAAGAGGAAGTCATGGTTTGCACGTGCACGCATGGCAGCCGAAGCTGTCTCTGAAGAAGAAGAAGAAGATGATGATGAAGACGAGGAAGTAGAAGTCCACAAGCTGAAATATGCAGAAAATTCGAGCGAGGAGTCTGCAGCAAATGATGAGAATAGCGACTCAATATCTCAGGATGATATCTCCTTCGATAATTATGCGTCGCCTCTGGTTAGTAGGAAACGATTGTCATCCTCCAATGGTTTGCTACACCACATTCAAAAGAGTAAATCACAAAAATTTGCTGTCCCCTATACAGGAGATATAGACGGACTAAAACAGATCACTAAGGCTGGTACACAGGCTGGAAGAGATCCAGCAGAGGAACTTAAACATTCACGTATTAGTCAAAGATCTAGATACTCGCTCGAAACCACTATAATGGCTGAAGAAGATTTTGAAGAGGACGAGCTGGCTCTCCCCATCTCTCGAACTACTCAGCCGTTATCAGACTTGAGCAACCGCCTCAACAAGTCGGAATTAGCTACTACTATTGCATCAATTAATACTACTAAGAAGAATAGCTACAAAAATAAGAGCAAGAGAACTTCAAGTTGGAAGGAGAACGTGAGCAGAAAACGAGTGACTACGAGGGATGAGGCCGAATCTGAGGACGAGATTTGTTCCTTTTAGTTGAAAGAGAAATCCCGAAAACACTGCAATATTTTATATGAAATTGTAAATAATAACTTTATAATGCATTTACATATTAATATCAAATCACTTTACGATTCATTTCAATGCTCTACTGATTCTGCCGCCTTTACCAATAATCTGATCCGGGGTTGGAATGAATACGTCAATGGCTAAACTCTAATTCAAGCCTCACATTAGTTTTGTTTGAGCTTGGTGGAAGTGAGCCCCGGGCTCCTGAGCAGGAACTAGGTTATTCCCAGATTTTCACCGGCAGAAAAACTACGCGCTTTGATCTATCTTATGACCAGCTCCTTCTATTTTTTGATTTTATATTGTCAGTAGTGGCTTTTTGTGTGCTTGTTTCCAACGATACAAACGACGACTGTATACCGCGAGATCAGACTATAGCCGTCTACTGGTGGGCTAGTGTCAAAAAAACAGATTACTACATCGCATATCTTAAAGCAAGCTACTGTCGCCCTCCCCCCACCCAGACATGGCTTCAAATCGGCAAAGTCGACCTTTACCAAATAGATCAGCTGCGATTTTAGTGACAGATGTCCGAAAAGATTCACCGGCCGGAGCGGCTGGTGGCACGACCGGATCGTCTGCACCTCGCACGTCGACTGTGGGACAAGCATTAGCGCAGCAATTACATGCCAGACGATATCATGAATCTTTGCAGCGGCAGCAATTTGAACGAGGTGCAATATCTGAGCCTCCAGGAGCCCCACGACCGCAGTCTTCTGCTGGATCTGCAGCTGCAGCGCTACTGCGCAAACCACGCAAGCTTCTGCAATCGGCTGGTAGTGGTTTGTCTGCTGCTCGAAACAGGAGTCAGGGATACTCGAATATCTCTGTGAATAATCTATTATTTGAGCATGGCGAATCAGATATTCCATCTTCGCATCGACGATCACCACCGCCTTCCTCCGCATCCTCTTTTTCACCATACAAGTCGCTGGATCGGCCTCCGCGTCGCGGAGCGAGATACGAAGATGTGCCTCTACAATCTCATCTACCGCAGCGGAATCCACGACTTGCCATTCAAGCCAGTCGGACCAGCAAACCACGTCGTCGGGTCGTATCTGGATATGCTGGATATCACGACGAAGACTCATCAGATGAAGAAGATCAAGAGTTGCGGTATGGCTCGGATGAGAGTAGTGGAAGCGACGATGACGAGTTTCAGGTCGGTACTGAAGATTATGAAGATGCCCAGCGACCAGGTCGTCGTGTATTTTATCTTCCTCCAGTTCCGGAACCTGCTGGTCACTACAATGCATCTCATCCGACGGTGCCAGGAACTCGGCGGGTGACGGCGTACCACATCGCAGAAGTCTATGATTTAGTCCGGATAAATAGATTTGCGATACAGACTCATGGAGTTGTTGACTCTTTGGGGTTTCAAGGTAATGGTGATGACGATGCTTTGTATTTATCCTATGGCCTGCCGATGGTACCGGGCAAGGATGGCTATAGGATCAGGTCTGGCAGAAGAGAGCCATATTTCCCTCTGGCAGCAGCAACAAAATCTGCTGGATATTTCGGAAAGAATCCGACAGATCGAGGCAAAAAAGTTGACCAGAGCGACACATCTACTGATGCAGTGAATGCTACCTTTATTGTCGATGACGAGGAAGAAGAAGAGCGGAGACAGCAGCAGCAGTCGACTGAAATCGATCATGACGATTACTTTGGTGACGATCATCATAGCGATGATGATGATCAAGACTATGCTGAGAGATTATACAACGAGAGCACACAACGTGCCGAGTTATTCTTGTTTGGCTATGGAGTTATGGTGTTTTGGAATTTTACAGAGGCACAGGAGCGTGATCTCATGGCAGACTTCATGTTTGCTCATCATGATAATAATGCAGGCCTAATGAGTCGAATTCTTCTGGAGCATGATCGTGAAACTGAGACCTTTAGATTTGAATATACAATGAACGAAAATTCTCGAATTTTCAATGATCTAATCATTTTGCGCGCTCATCGATCAAACAAGCTTAACGTCAAGAGTAAGCTCACAATGTCGCACGCAATTGCGCAATCTACGATTCTCTCATATTTCGAAACAAAATTGGAGACTGTCACTATCCGCGAACTTGAAATTGTTCCTGCTAGGCTCGCCCTCTTAGGCACCACGCCGAAGTTGACACGTGCGGATTTACTAATGATTGAAGGAAAACTCTTCGGCCTCCGTGTCGAGGTGAACTTGAGTAGCAGTGTTCTCGACGTTCCAACTTTTTTTTGGGAATCAGAGCCTGGAATGCAAGAGTTTTATGACATGGTGCGCGATTACTTGGAAATCAAGCCGCGGATTAAGATTCTGAACAAGCGCTGTCAGGTTTTCCTTGATTTAGCTGATATCTTGGGCGATTCAATTGCTGAACGGAATATGTCGCGCATTACCTGGATTATTATTGTTTTAATTGTCATTTCGTTGTGCGTAACTACCGTAAGCCTTTTCCATATCTTTTTCTGCGTATCTATTACTTACAAGCTAACTTATGAATTTTTCAAAAGCTCGAAATCTTTATGCGATTTTCGGTTTTATCTAAAATGCAGCCTGGAGATACAGTCAATGCGAACGGGACAATGTGTCTGAATTAATTATTACCACTTTGTATTTTATTTTTATTTTTATTTTTGCCGGGATGCAATTGTGCTTGGGCGTTTTGCGATTTTTATAGAACTTTTTTCAGTGGGCGCTATCATACTTGAATGCAGTTGATAGGATTTATGCTCAGACTCAGATACAGTCCAGGCGGGAAAGATCGGATATAAATGATCTTGAAATCGTAATATAATTCAAATTATCTATTACTTAACTTATATATACTATATATTGTAAATAACTTCCAGTCTAATAACACAGTTTACAAGAAATAGACCCAGCATAAAATAAAAACTAAAAATAGCCAAACGAAACAGAAACTCCAAATAGTCCACAAATAGTCCATTTATTACAGTTTTTCTTTCGACTCCGCACCAGCACTATACTGCGCTTCTTCAGCTGAAGGAGAGGTATCAATACCATCGACAACAGCAGTCCGATTAATGTTTTGACGCTTGCGCTTTCCCGTGATATCATCCCAGATACCCTTCGACATATGCAGCATTGCTGACTTTCCTTCCCAGAGAGGGTAGATTCCAACCAGGAACACAGAAACCCAAATCCAAATGATCCCAACAACGACCCAGCCAGTGAAGAATTTCTTGGAGAAGACATAACTGGTTCCGTACATTGGCATAGGCCATACGACGAGGAAAGAAATTGCCATGAAGATAGTTAGGATCCGAGCAATCTTGGAGGCCTTTTTCAAGGAAATAGCTTCAGCCTCAGCTTGCATTTCCTTTTCTGACATGCCTCGCGATTCAAGGTTGTCAAATCCTTGACTGAGATCTTCTTCGCTGTAATCGACAGGCTCCTCGTCCTCGCGAACTTGCTTGATCTGCTTCATTGACTGCCAATCGTAGTTTTGAGGACCACCGAGATAAGTCAAGACAGGGACAAAGAGTAGAGGCGAAAGAAGTGCGACGACGTTACCGGCGAGCATCGGGTCGTTGGAGCCAGTGGTATCGACATTCAAGACACCATCGAATTTCTTGGAAGCAGTAACTAACCAAGCAGTCAAACTGCAAGCAAGACCAAGGACGGGTGAAAGAGCTGCGGCAAGCAGATTCTGCTTGGGCCACATCAAAGTCAGAGTAGCAGGAATGACGGCAGAAGAGATAATGACTCCCATGAGCAAGTAGAGATATCCCATGGATACTCCAGCATAGTGAAGACCAACAGAGAAACCGGCCATGATGAAACCATAAAGGATAACGCAGGAGTGGGAAATGACGATGAGACGCTTGCCGGAGGCTTGAGGGTTGATGTAGGTCTTGTAAATATCGTAAGTGCCAATAGATGAGACAGCGATCAACTCTGCCGATGAAGCAGACGTGACGGCCATAAAAATGAGAATCAAGGTTGCGACAGCGCCACCTTTTCCTAGCAAAGCGACAGAAGCATATGGTAAAACAAGACCGGCCGAGACATCAGCGGAATCCATACGATTGGGGTAAGTAGGGAACGAAGGAGTGCTTTCCAGAGATAAAGCGGCCAGACCCATTGTAGTAGCACAGAGCCAGGGAATAGCGAACCAGGCGACTCCGCCGAGCACGTATCCGGGAAGAGCCGAAGCCGGAGAGGCAGCAATGGCCTTGTTCCAGTATCCGTTATCGAGAAAGACAGTGCCGAAGTTTCCAACAATATTAATGACGAAGAAGATAGCACCTTCCTTCGAGCGCATGGTCAAATACGAGCCTTCGGCGTTGCCAGAGACGGGATGATCAAGGGCAGCGGTCTTGAGGAGGTCAAAAACCTTACCAGGAGAGCCGAGATCGACGTTGGTGGCATAAGCAGAGAAGGCAAAGAGAAGGATAATGACAAGGATGACGACAGTATGAATGTAATCAGTCAAGAATGTCGCACGGATACCGCCAAAGAGAGTGTAGATAATAACACCAAGGGGGAGGAGGAAGCAAGCGGCAACAGGGTGCATGCCAGTTAGGGCGTTAACCGTAGCAGATCCACCGGTGAGAAGCATGGCTGTGACCAAGATATTTGTAAAGAGGCCGAAACATAAAAAGACTGCAAGAATGACAGTTGGTTAATGATATCCTTAGACCACTAATCAAATTGACTTACCAGCATGTCCAATTGGCCCATATCGAGCACGAATAACTTCAAGGAAGGTATGCGCATCGGGTGCACGCTTCTTGAGTTCAATAGCAAGCGTAGCAAAGAGAATGATCTGGACAGTCGCACCAGAGGCGTACCAGAACGGCCCCGAGACACCATATTTGTAAGCAACTGCTGAGGATTGGAGTAAAGTAGCGGCCCAAGTCCACGAAGAAACGACGGCCGAAGCAATCAAACCGGTCTTGACGGAGCGGCCGGCGGTCGAGAATTCCTCAGATGTGATATTCTCATGCTGGTAGCGCTTGAGAAGATAGGTGGTGAGCACCATCCCGAGAGCAAAGACAGCACCGAGACCCACGACGACACCATATCCGGCACCTTGAGGGAGAGGAGGGTCGATAGCCATTGTGAATTACAGATCGGGAAAGAAGTACAGTACGAGCAGAAATCAGAAGAGTCGAAGTCGAAGGCATCACGACGGCGCCGGTCGTTATATAGCTCGCTTAACACCAGCAGCCCACTCTCGCATCTATCTAACTTTTGAGGAATAAGGGATAGCTAAAGTTTGACGACACGGCGCGACGGGCGCGAGGATACAGAGCAGCATTTTTCCGATATCGGGGAGAAAAAAAAAGGAGAAAGTTTTTATCGCGCAGAGCTAACTGCTTGCTGATAAGGAAGCACAGTTTACGGGCAACAGCGAGTCACCAAACGCCACTAAGCCTATAGCTAATGGAACTCCACGCAAACCTCGTCAACTAACAAAGCTCCGCTTGCTGGCCAGCCTTTAACCGTCTCCTGGCCGGTGCAGTTAGGTGAAGATGGTCTTTGCAGCAATGGCTTGTCGTGGCGCTTTGGTGGCGCAATAAGGTTGAAATCGCCGTGAAGGGAGAGGGCGTTTGCGCACAACTCGCATTAGGCTTTTGTTAGCCTCTTCCGTCGTTGTTTTCTCAGTTTCGAGTGACTCGTGAAGGCTCTTCCTTATCTTAAGTTCTGTCTCTAGTTACGCTAGCAGAACCCAGGGCCGACGGCGGTCGTGCAATGGCCCTCTTTCATTGTGAGAGCTCTGACCGACGGGGCCCGACGCTGCATTTTGCAGTTCAGGCCTGGGCTATCTATTGAAGACTACTACCCTTGCTGCTTAGCGGGGCAGCCTGGAAAAATGCAATGGGGGCGATTGCTGAAAATTTTGATCTATTATCTTGCTGTGATAGTGATAGATGCAGCAGGCCCATGGGATCAGCCAGGCCGTACGCCCTCGTTCTATCGCGATCAAGAGCCGAGGCAGCTCAATGCTCAATAGGACAAGCCACATAAGAGCTCTGTATTGCGATATGCAATTTTTGAGTGTGAAAATAGTCCGTTCTGTCAGTTACATATAGCCCTGCTTACCGCAGCCCTACATGCAAGTCAAACCTTTGTCCACACAAACTGTTCTTGCTCCGAATGAGAGGAGAAATTTTTGCTCCCCTTTCTTCGCAATGACGAAATTTACGTAGACAGGTTCTTGCAGTTCCGGTGTCGGCTATTGCTAGCGTGATGAAACGCCCTGTGATAGCTGTGCTATCTGAGCATTATATAGCGACCTTGCATGGCCCGGACATAGCAGATAGCGAGCCACTGACTTTGGCTTTTCGTTCAGCGTCCGCCCAATGCACGCACTACTGCCCATAGATTCATTGCTTGTGTCGCGCAGTATCATTTGAATGCAGCTGGCGAGAATTCTTGCAACGTTTCGAAGAGCTGCAGCTGGCAGTCTGACTACGAGTGAACAAACTACAGCCCAACACACACGAACAACTGCACCGAACGAAAAGCGCAGCCAGTCTTACGTTTATCTGTAATCTTTAATACTCATACCAAGACCGTTCAAACTAGTGAATTAGCGAATCAATAGTGAGAGAAATAAGGAAAATTGAGATGTTAAGATGAGCTTCGACTCAAATTCGGAGTGGGCCGCTAATTTCTATGACGTAATAACTGGCAGTCACCTCTGCATAAAGTCCAACGGTTGCTCACAGTTCTGGCCTCTGCTCTGACTTTGCACTGACGACTCCAAAGCTGACATCGCCGCGACAGCCAGTTTACTGCGTGCCAGCAAATTGATTGCTAATGCTATAATGTAGCGCAGACGAAGAGAAGGCAGATGCCAGTGAAGTAGAGTTATTAGACAGGATTGGTTAAAACCTAACCCTAACCAATCCGACTTCCACGTCGCTCTCACACAACTGCAGCAGTTCAAGCAATACCACACGATGGCCACTGAAGAGTCCGCCCAAGCCGCAGCCTGGATCTCTACTCTCGGATTGCAAGCCCACATTGAAGGCGGATATTTTGTCGAAACCGACCGTGACTCGGAAGCTGTCGAGAATCCGTTCGACAAAAGTCAAGGCGCGACGCGCGACCGCTCAACTCTTATCTACTATCTTCTCACTCGCAAATCACCGGCCGGGCGCTTCCACCGAAATAAAGGACGCACGATACATCTGCTGCACTCGGGAAGGGCAAAGTATGTGCTGATTCACCCCGATAGCTCGATCGAGACTTTTATTGTCGGACACAACGTGGCAAAGGGCGAACGCATGCAATGGATCGTCGAGGGCGGAGACTACAAGGCATCATTTCTGTTACCGGACGGAGAGGCGGATGAGTGCCTTATCAGCGAAGTCGTGATTCCGGGATTTGATTACCGCGATCACAATTTCATGAGCTCCCGAGATGAATTAGTTGAACTTGCTGGAGAGGATTTTGCAAAGGAGTACGATTGGCTGTTGACAAAGCCCGCAACTGCTCCGGACGTGCCATTATAGCGCTGCCATATAGAGAGATACTGCTGTTGTATATATCAAATCGGATCAATTAGACAATGCCAAAGTACACTGAACGCCGCAACAAGCCCAAAGAGAAAGCAAACCAAAACGCCCCAGCCTTAATATTTACTGATTTCTCTTTAAGAGCCAAATAAACCATCTGCTTAAGGATGATATCCGCTAGGCTGATATTGATTATATCCAGTTCCAGGACCCTGCCCTTCCCCATGCATTCGCGCAAGCCTCTGTCTTTCTTCTTCCTGCGCCCGTGCCTCCTTCTCCTCCATCATTCGGCGCTGTGATTGTCATCCTTGCTGCCGCATTTGATCCAGCTCTTGCTCGGTAGTGGATCGGCTCCAAGGGCAGATGGTACACTGCAGAGTCTATAGAGTGAGGAATTTCTGTCAGATTGATATACTTTTTTAAGTTATATAGAGACCATGGTATGCGCACACTACCCCAGTTTGTGGGGATCACTGGGACAAAGCAGAAGGTGAAAAACTCGCGCTTTTTGGTCGGGATGACGCTATTGTTGTGACTAGGGGCCAGAGTAAGTCTCACTGTAATAGCTAATCAGTAGAACAAGATGTATATTATACCATCTTGGACAGTAAATTCGCATGTCCTCGTAGCCCTTTAGCGGGCCATTGAAGTTCGTGCCTACCCGTCACAGATCGTTAGCCTAGCCGATCACATCGCAAGAGGACACAGAAATATACACACCTCCGCAGACAAAAAAAAAGGAATTGACATTTTCTAGTATTATTATTTCTGTTTAAGAAGCGTAGTTTTCGACTTTCGAGCAGTCAAACAAGCAGTACACCGAACAGAGGAGATGGTGCGCAATACCTATACTTATGCAGCGACTGAATGTGTCGTTCGCGGTGAAATCAGACCATCTACGTCATCGCACCACGTGCCGGTGTTGAAGCTGCGCCCTGATTCAACCGACGGACCAAAAAACAAACGAGGTTTGCACGTAATATAGGCCTGGCCCCCGCTGCAAGTTGTATGTTCTAGAGCCGTTACAGCAGCAGGCCCGTTAGACATAAAGATAATGAAATGATACTAGTGGCTTGTATGATCTAATGGATTTGCATTCAGCCAGGAATACAGATATAAATGTACACTATAAAGTTCAAACAATACCCAAAAAGTATAGATCAACAATTCAAAAAAGAAAAACTGCAATGTATGTAATTATAATGCAGAAATAAAGCATATGTGTCAATGAGTATATAATCCCTCTTACGGTCAAGCCTTAACCTATTGTCGCCACTGTCCACCAGTCGACATCAAAACCAGCTTCTTCTTCTGTTTCTTCGACTTCTTCGACGACGACGGCGTACCATCAGCCACGCCATCCATATTAGTGATCGCGGAAGCCTCACTCTCAGCCTCCGTAGTACTCGCAATAACATCGGCCCATCCATCCCATTCATCATTTTCAGCTTCTTCGCCATTCTCGACTCCCATCGCATCCGCAACGCGAGAGAACGCCACAGCAGGCGTACCCCAGACCGTCGTCGGCGTCGCACGACTGGCAGGCGATGAAGCAGGTGTTGACGACGATTCATTTGCTGAAGTTCCAAGTGTAGGCCACGCCGCACTATCCGTCAACGGCGAACTCCCGATCTCACGCATTTGGAACTCATCCTTGATCAACGACGCTTCGATAGCAGACCGTCGCAGTGCCTCAGAGAGCTCCGGATCATTATCATCAGCCTCGGCCAGGGATGCCGATAAAGAACTCTGCATCCGCGAAGAGCGCACAGGTAGTGGTACAGGCCCCTGGATGCGATACTTGCTCTCCTCTTCGTCCTTAAGCGCTTTCAGTCGTGCACGCTCCTCCTTAGCTTCTTTGTCATGACGCATCTTGCGACGTTTATCAAGGTCATCTTTAAAATGGCGCAATATTTCGGGCTTGACGACATCTGTCCAATCACATTCGAGGAGACTGAATTGACATCCTGTCGGCAGATGCGCAAGATATTTCGTCCGCCTCTTGAGATCTTCGTCGACGACCTGACCGCTTAAGACTCGTTCCACACGCACCAGCACCGTTGACGGGAGTGATGCAAAAGACCCAAACGCTGTCTTCAAAATACGAATATCAAGCGCGGAAAGAAAACAATTCGAAGCGTCGCGAGGTTGGTAGAAATAGTACGGCGCGTCAGACGAGGCGTTACTGATGCCGCGATTCGCACTAGTTTCACGACCGGCTGTCGCAGAGCGTGATCTACTCGCACTCATAGACGGCGAGCTCGCTTCCGGCCCACGATCTTTCTTGTTTTGTCGCCTACTACTCCGCCCTAAAGTATCTTGCTGCTGCTGTTGATGTTGTCCCAGCCCGCTGCCCATACCTTGCATAACTTCAAGCGTGTCGAAGATACGCTCGATAGCGCGATTATTCCACTCTCCATCCTCACCATACTCTGCACCATCTTCCTGCTCCTGAAACTCCAACTCGCGCACTTCACGCGCAAATTCTTCGGCCAAGTAATCATCTGTGCCTTTCATGATACGCGCGTAGTGCATCACCTCGGCGGCAAAGTACCATGGAATCTCCGACGTGTTTGATGGGCGCTCGCCGCCGTCGCGTGGTAAAGCAAGGATACTCCCTGGTTTACGCATGACTAGACGTAGAACGACATCGGATCCGGTAGCAGGCACACCTGAGGCATCTCCAGGGTGGTCCATCCACTTTACCGGCTTCGCATCGCTGAGTGAGACGTTCTCCAGACAGAGAGGACATGTATTTCGTTTTTTGACAGCAGGTGCTGAACCAGACGTATTCAAATTTACTGATGCGGCGACAGATGAAAGGTGGCTGTCGGATGGCATTTCGGACTCGAGCATACGCATAAGACATGGCAGACAGAAAATGTGGCCACAACGCATCATGCGGGAAGCGACCGGAATGTCACTCAAACAGATCGGACAACTGGATTGCTGGCTGTGCTTCGAAACAAGAACTTGAAGAATGAGGTGCCATGGGATGACGACATCGGGGTCAAGAGCCTGAGACTTGTAGTCGCCTCTCTGGTGGACGACAAAGCGGAAGTTTGCGTTCACAAAGTGAGCTTTATCAATCACATAAGAGCCACTTCGGTGCCAGGAAGGGGCAGCTGGGCGGCGGGGAGTGGAGATAGTGTCGCGAGGAGGAAGCGAGAAGTTGAGGAGATGCGAGATCGAGACCTGGTTACGACGACCGCGGTTCGGCGTCGAGAGGAGATACTGTGGAGACTTAGTTAGAAAAAGAATGAGCCACCAAAATACCAGAATGACCAGTACATACCTGTTCGGCGAGGGCACCCTCGGAGTCTGGGAAACCACCGCCATCGGACATGTTGACGGTGGGCTTAGAGTTATTTGAGCCGGCCTTGCGCGCGTTTTTGTGCTGGCTTCGTGAAGCTTGGCTATTCCGCGGTGAAGCCGTAGTAGAAAATGAAGCAGACGATGATGAATTTCGTGAACGTCCGCTGCCGCCAGGCGATGAGGAGACAGAAGCGCTGTGATTGATGCCGATATTGTCCGCTGCCTGTGGCGGCAGCGACGTGGCCGAGACGAGCTTTAGTTGAGCAGAAGAGCCGCCTGAAGGTCCCATTTTGCCAATATTATCAGACGGAGGCAGAAAAGACGGTATAGAAGGGTTCAATCGAGTGGACATTAGCTGGAAATCTTCGAGATTGCTGATGACTGATGGAGGCTTGCTCTGACTCCTCTCTCTTGGACACCGACTCGACACGGATGCGGGCAATATCACTCAAAAGACAGTACTGGCACTGCACAACAATTCACAAAATTTATGCCAAATTCTCAGCCGACCGGACGCGGGATTCGGTCCGGGGGATTCTTTGTGGTGGTGGATGCAAATGCTCTCGATGCGGAGGGGCGCCAGGCGAAGAGCGGGAACGCGTGAAATCGCACGTGACTTTTCAACTCCCAACCAGTCGCTGCTTCCTGTGCTTTATTGCTTGCGACTTCTGAAGTTATCTGGCCATTTGACCGTGTTTACTTTGCAAGGCTAACTACTAATCTTTCATTTATCAAAGCACTTATCAGCTGGAACACAACGTTGCTGTAACCTGTATGATTGCGAAACTAGTGTGTCGACGACCAGCTTGCATTGATCACTTCGCGTTCTTTCTAGCATATTCATCTGTAATTAAGCCGTATTGCAGCATGCTCTGTATTTCGTAAAGCAAACTAATCGCTCATTTGACTTGATACACTTGTGACATGTACAAGTACGGATTAGTTGGAAGCAGAAGTGATAGTCCAGCAGGTTTTAGCGACAAGAGATATCAGATCATAGAGTTAGGTTTCTTAACAAAGGAGTTTAATTGTCAGCAATCCTCGGAATCAGAACTCCATTCGATCTGCTTATATTCACGAATTATAAAAGGAGCGTAAATCGGACTAATTATCAAAGCTTATTGATTTCAATCTCGAGTACGAATCACGAGTTCACGTGATATCTCCCAGCAGTTCGCCTCGAAAGTTCATGTTCATGATTCTATCGTCCCCGTAACATCATCAGCTGCTTACACTTGGAAGACGTTGCCCGGCAGAGCGCTCAATTTGAATGCTTTCAATTGCCGAGATTGGACGAGCTTCGCGTCCGCTGCTTCTGATTTTCCTTGTCCTCCTCTGCTTCACTTTCGCGGGCCATCTCGCACTGCCCCTGCTCGTTGGCCTGACCGCTGTCAAGACACGCTACGACAAGCGCCAGCTCATCCGCGCCCACCGAAAACCCAAACACTCTCCCAAGCAGAGGAGTATCTTTTCACGCAAAATGACAGATCAAGAGAATGTTCCGCAGTACGCTGGTCCGATACAGATCACGCGCCTACCGGCCGAAGTCTTCATCCAGATCGCTGGTTTCCTCTCCGTTCGCGACATCCTGGCGCTCGAATGCACATGCAAGAACATCTACAGCATCGTCGCCGACGAAGACCTCTGGCGTGCAAAGATAATATCAGACTACAAATCCCAAGGCATAATCTACGCAGACGAGCTCCACACACTCAAAGCACATTACCCTTCTCGCGCAATCTACGCCGCCATGGCGAGCCAGTGGCGCTTCTTCTGCGCAGACGAAGGATGGGGTCTGATCTGGCGTGATCCAAGATACTGGACAGTCGAACGTACTCCTGACTCTGAGTTTGGTAGAACCCTTAATCTAAAGACCGTCTTTTGGCTTCATCTCTTTCGCAGTGTGCATGTCGCGCCTGGACAATTCCGCGCAATCTGGGGTATACGGATCCTCTCGCGCAGCTATCCAGTCAATCACATATCAACCGTTGACTTTATGGTACACGTTGCAGATGAGTCTAAGGTAGATGAAAAGGGCCGGCCAGAGCGTATACTGCTGCAGAAAATCCAGCTCGGGGATGAGATCGTGCGGGCGCTGCGAGCAGATGGTGGGTGGGTTGAAGTGGAGTTGCCAGTTTTTGATGTACCAGCCGGATCAACGTACGACAAAGAGTGGCGCACACTATTAATTGAGATTAAGGAAACTGGGGGATCGCCAAAATCAGGTCTAAATCTCGATTACATGCGCCTAGAGAGACTCGACGATAACGAGATGCCGGACGAGGACTCGAATGATGGCCAAAGGATTCATATTACTCCGTATTCGGAGCGCAATTCGAATATACTCAGACTGTCAGATGTTTCGGCAATGTCTTTTGACACGGACGAAGAAATTCAGGCTGCATACTCCAATAGTGAAAATGAGACGAAGAAGTGGACGTTATCAGACGTGGTCAGGGATTTAAGAAATGTCATAAATGCCTTCCCTGAGAGTTCTGGTCTCGTATATTGAAGTACGCTTGTTTTGACATGCTTTTTTAAGAATCAAATTTATTCCACACAATACAAAACAAAACTATAATGTAGAATAATATAATAATAGTACCGGTATTCCTAGCTCGAAAAAGACTAAAAAAGCAAAATAAATATAACTGTAACATTCCAGCGAATGCAACGTAAGTATAAAACCAACAAAATCAACAAACAAAAAAAATGAATTATAACTGATAGTAAAGTTTGATCATTAGGTATATACACACTATGCTCCATGCCATGCCATTCCATCCGTGCACAAAAACACAAAAAACAAACCGGATATCAATTCACGTTAAATTATCTTCGCCGCCTCCGCCAACCGGAATTGCAGGAGCGCCCGATAATGATGACGACGAAGGGATGGCCTTTTCAGGAACACCAACTGCGCGGCACAGAGGGCATGAATTTCGGCCAGTCGTGAGCCACTAAAAACCAGGTTTTCATTAGCATTCTTCACTTAAAAGACACATTGTGTAAGTTACTCACCTCGTCAATGCAAGCACGATGGAATAAATGTCCGCAATCGTTCAACTTGCGACACTGTTCGCCGCTCTCAAAGTCTGACAAGCAAACAAGACATCGCTCGCCTTCCAACTCTGCACCGGCCACCATCAATCCACCAGATTCCTCGACGGATTCGTGACTGGCGACAGGGGGTTTGGCAGGACCGATAAAGCTCGAAAGTAACATCATGTCCTCATATGTTGGTGAGTCGGTGAAGAGCGATGGTGTTGTCAGGATTGGATGGTTCTCGGGGTATTGTCCACCTAGAACATAAATGATCCATGACCGTACCCCGTTGCCTCCTTCACCCGCTGCGGCTCTAGACGACGACGGACGGCGCCGAGAAGACGACGCAGCGCCACCTTCGCGACTAGCATGCGGGAAAAGCGGATGTTCATCTTCCTCTTCATCATCGTCATCATCATCATCATCTTCTTCTTCCTCATCGTCTTCGCCTTCATCGTAATCGTTTGTGTTGACAGTCGACCGTGTCCTTGTCGATCGTCGTTCTCGATCGTCGTCGTCCTCGTCACTCATTCCAAGTATCATATCTCCGTCATCAAACAGCAATGTGCTACTATCCCGTCGTTGTCTCGAAGCACTAGCGTCACGTTCGGAAAGATCGAAACTATCTTCTGACCGCCGACGTCTTCGGCCGGCAGCAACGTTACCACTACGGCGATTTAATGTAGATGCAGAAGCAGTATTGGCAGTAGTAGAGGGCATGCGAGTTGCACCCATATCAGCACCAAATGACATAGGTAGGCTATCCAAAAACGATCTCGCTCCGTCCTCCGCACCGCCTTCAGATGCACCATCTGCACCAGTGCCTTGCAAGCGATCTCCTGCAGAGCGCGAAGAATTCACGGAGCGAATGCCAACAATGATCACGGGTACCATACGCTGACCAGCACTGCCACCGTTTTCACTCGTCGTCGAAACTGTTCCAGAACCAAATCTGAACATGCGGAAGAAATTAAGTTGAGCTGGCGCAGCACCACTACCATTACCAGCGCCGTCGCTATTGTTGTTAGAATCGCCGCGACTGCCGCTAGTATTGTCGTTATTGGCGCGATTAGTCTCATTGCGCAATTCAGCGGCAAGTCTGCCATTCTGCAACGCCTGCAAAAAGCCATCAAAAGTGCCATCAACAGTTCCACCGGAACCACCGATAACCTCACTACTACCAGCCGCACGACCAAAGTCGTCCGCATCAGTCATTGAGCTGCCATCAAAATTATTGTCATCGAGCCCGTCATTCAAAATGTCGCCGCGAGAGCGATTTAAGGCGCCGAGGCGAGCGGATCTGCGGCGGCGGGAACTTGTGCTACCAATGTCGTTCACGCTTCCAGAGCTGCCACCAATCAAACTGGCAGCAGTAGCCGCTGCCGCGATGGAAAGTAGTCTAGAGAGTGTAGCCGCTTGATCTTCTCCCTGGGCACCGCTGCCGCTACCAGAAGTTCCAGAGTCATTAGTAGCTGTTGCGTTATCTTCATGTGCGGCAGTCCAATCGCGCAGAGATAGAGAATGAGCGCGCGTGGGACGTCTACGCGGTGGTAAAGATGGGACAGGCGGAGGTGGAGGTCGCGAAGAAGGAGCAGAGAGGAGAGACAAGGACGGCGAGAATCCAAATCCGGTTGCGGTTGCGGGGGTAGTTGCAGTCGATGGACGTGGACGACGGCGAAGATAGCTGGGCTCGGGCAGGAGCGAGGAGATATTCGAGCCTGTTGCTTCTGCGTTTTCACTTTCGTTTTCGTTGTCGGCTTGTTGCTCTTGTGGCTCTTGTTGTGGCTGATCCTGATCTCGGTCTTGCTCACGGTCGGAAATGAACGATGACGAGTATGACGACAGAGAGGATCTCATGCGCGAGAAACGAGAGCGTAGGTAGGATGATGATGATACAGTCGGCGATGCTGGCGAATGAGGTCTGCCGGTGCGATGCTCGGAATGCTCGCGTGGGCTGCGTCGTCTGAGGTAAGGTGTATTAGAAGAACGCGCGTCGACAGCAGAGCTCGTTGCACGATTGCTTCGGTGCTGGCGGGTAAAATGTTCGAGAGAGGAACGCGCCGGTGTCGTTGTGCCCGGAACTGAGGCGAGGTCAGGGCACGAGGTCGAGGCAGCGCTGAAGGAGCGCGCCTGCGGTTGGAGAAGACCGAGACTGGAGAAACGACGAGATATCCTCCGCGGCCATGCAGTACGCTGCTGCCGTTGTTGCTGTGTTTGCTGAGGTTGCAGTTGCGATGCCTGCGGTTGTGCGAGATATTGTTGCAGGGGCTGCTCCTGCACCTGATCGGTCGTAGGCACGTTCGGCAGCATGCGAGCAACCGATTCAGGCTGTTCGTCAGCAGAAGCAAAAGAAGGCAAACCCGGTGCACCGTTAGCTGCTGTCGAAAGCGAGGCTGCTTGACCCATTTTGGTCCGGATGAAAGACCTGGATATTGCACGCAGTTAGATGATACACAGCAAGAGCGGTCAGCAGGAGAGCGAGATTTGGCCCAACAAGATTGCGACAGGGCTCGAATATGATGAAGTTTGCAAATATCGAGATAAACTTACCCAATAAGATACTAAGCTTACCCAATAAAATACTAAGCTGTATTTCTCGTTGAATACGACAAAAAGCACGGCAAATAGGACAAGGCGAGCCAGCCAGAGTAACCGACGCGCGCACTGATGGATTCTGAGCGGGTGACCTAGAGTGTGTCTTGCTTATGTAATCAATGTGTAATATACTGAAGGAATAGCAAGTGTGTTTTTAGAATCAATTTAAAAAAAAATTGTATTTGGATTGGAGTATTTACTTTTCTTTTAAATATTTTTTTGCTGGCCATAGAATAGGTATAATAGTTGCACTGCATTTTATATCACCTCCACCAGCAGAATGAGCAAAATACCAGATAAAAATATCCACAAAAAAGGCAAAAAATCATATGATTCTACCAAATAAATGTAAGAGCAAGAGAAAGTCAGGAAACGGTTATAAAGTAGCTAAATGTCGCACTCCAAATGAGCCAATCAGCGTCGTGGTAAAGCTCCCTCCGACGTCCCGGGCTCGCTTCACGTTTCACAGATTTCTTGCTTCTTGCTCAGCAACTTCAACGTTATCTAAGATACACATCTCTCCTTTGATTGTGTAGTGTTTTAGGCGATCTATCACAATGGGTAAGCATTAGCTCTTTTATTTTTATTATATTTTGTTCCGAGTGGATTTCATTGCGCGGCGACCTGACGATTCGAACAGCTATGCGTATCACCCACAAATACAACCCCACCTTCGCCGGCTTAAGCCGCCAGGTTCTCTTCAAATGGTAGACTTCGATTCTTTTTATTTATGAATCAGGCGCAGATAATAACTCTGTTATCTAGGGCCCCTATCCTCGGTCTCTGGGGCGGCGCCGCCGGTGTCGGGGCTCTCTTTCTCCTCGAGCCCATCCCCCGTGTTCAGAATGTCATTCTATCGAAGTTGCCCGTTATCGGTGACTACTGGGTTCGTCCGGTCGACCCTGCCGACTCACCTTTCTAAGCGACGATAGGTGACGGTAGGAGATGGACGGTTGAGGCCGAAAGACAGGAGGTAAGCGAGAAACCTCGAAGGTGACAATGGAATCTGTCGGCGTGCATTTTTGTGTATGAGGGACAGCACAGAGCATAGAGCATAGCTCGGCGCTACCTGACTGCAGTGCTATTTTATCGTGATATTACACAGAAGCGGCTGCTTCTATATTTTGTGGTATTAATATGCGACTAAAAATAAAGATTTTATGTGATTTGTGAGCCTCATTCCTTCACGACCACAGATCATCTCAGCACTGCCCAACTGCCCCCGCAATGCAACATGATGGTATGCGCAACACACTGATGAGGCAGATATCGTAGACGAAAAAATATATCGTAGCCAGAGGGCCCCATTGTTACTCTTGTTCAGAGGTACGTACGTCAGCTCATGCTGCAGCCGCCGCACGACGCGTCTAAATCCACTCACCGCACAAATCCTCGCTCGCAAATCCCACTCCTCATTCCTCCACTCCGCGGCCCCTCTTTTTTCTTCCTCCTTCCCCGCGACACCCTCTCCAAACTCCCCTTGAACTCTCCTCTCCGACGGTCTCCGTCATGGCGGAGTCTCTCGGCGGCCTGCTGCGTCTGCTGGCGGCGCTTCTCAAGGGCAACCGCCAACAGACCGCAAACTATCCTTCCTGGTGCCTCTCTTTCTTCGTCTTCGCCTTTCTCCAGGCCGTCTTTGCTCTCATCCCACTCTTTGTCGTCGCATACTTTATAGCTCTTGTCCGCGAGCACAATGCAGGCGCCGCAATCGCCGAAAGCTATCTTGTCCTCATCGCCTCCTCGAGTATCACTGCGCTCATCATTCTCGTCTCGACAGTCACTATCCTCGTCAAATTCCACCGCGCAGGCACAGACAAAGACCTTGTCGAAGATGCAACCGAGCAAATAGAAGAACAAGCTGATCTGCTACTTCGTCGTCTGGAAAGCGAGACTCTGGCCCTTGACCTCGACGCCGGATCGTCGACGATCGAAATCGATATCGCCGTCTCTGGTGAGCGGTGGCCGCTCGTCTTTGTCGTCTCTCAGATCCTTATGGCGGTAGTTTGGTCGGTGCTGTTTGTGTACATTATGTCGTTAACCGGTGGTATTTCGACTAACTGTTCGATCCCGAACCCGGAGCGAGTGTGTAGAGACCTTGATCTTTGTACTTCGTTTGAGACTGCTTGCCGGCTTGTTAACCTCATCGTCGTCTCTTGTGCCCTTGATGCGTATGTCTACTTCCGGCTTATAATTTCATCCTTTATTGGTTTTGCTTGCCCGATCTCTGATGCTAACATTTCGTGCTCTACTTAGATGCTTCTGGATATCTGGCACAATATCAATGTTCATCAACTCTGCCATAACTTACCGCAAACGAGCAATTTCCTCCTTCGAAGTCCTCACCTCTATCCTTCGACAACGCCACCCATCAACAATATTCACAATGTCCTCATCTTCAACAATACCAACAGTAGCGGCGGCATACCGAGCTCCTTCATCATCAACCCTGCGCGTGCTAACTCCGACACTCGGTCCAACTTCATTCTGGTCCCGGTTCAAACGCCGCCTAATAGAAATCACAACGGGTGAAGATTACGACCCAGCGACAGGTACTTTTTCATATTCACTTCAAAGTATGGAGCCACGAGGAAACACAATACCCAATTCTCATCGTTTCACCCTGAGGAATATTCGAACTAGTTTTCGACCACGAGCGCGAGATGTTCCGCTAAGCTACTCACATCGGCATCATTTGAATCTTGCTTCGGCAGCAGCTGCACCTTCTCCGAGACGGTCGACGAGTTTTACATCAACAATGTACGTCGTACCTGAGGTTGACGAAGAAGATGAAGATGGTGTTGCGGAGCAGCACCTGCAGCCACCGCCACATCATGAACTCGCGAGAGCGCGGTCATATGCGCCGACGCCGATACGGAGTCTGGGATGAAGATTTAGTAAATTCACTTATTTGTTTTTTTTTGCCGGAAAGTTCAATTTGTTTCATCATGTGCTATATCATGAGGAAAAAACGTCTGATTTAGTTTGGGTTGTTTTGGTGTGGTTTGTTGCTTTATAAAGCTTCCCTTTTTTGTTTATAGTCATATCGATATTTCTGTTTTGCATTTTTGTTACATTGCTGCTTTTCTTGACTATATACGGTACAGATGTTTTAAGTACTAATCGGGCGTAATTGGATTGAATGAATGAATATATCAGATTTCATAACTAATATTGGATTCGCGATAGTATTAGGCTCCTACTACATTATAAATAATACTGCATCGAGCTAGACGATGGAAGATAATAGAGAGACACTAGAACTGAATTTAACAAAAACACATGTTCACATTTTCAAGCCAAATTACGAATCAGAAAAGATCAAAAATGACTTACTAGCTAGCATTCACCAAACTTACTCAAGAGACGCAGCTAATCCCTCCATCAACTCAGCGATACCAACAGCACCAGGATCAGGTACCCGTCCGTATCCAGCAGCGTCGACATAAACAGCTCGTCCAAGGCTAGCGTTCATACCCTTAGTACCTTCAGCACCAGCACGGGCGGCTTTAGCAGAAGCAGCAACACCTTTTCCGCTCGCGAGAGTCTCAACAAAGGGAGCAAGTGCATCAATAAGGGTACGATCACCGGGTCGGGCAGGCGTAGCAGCGTAGAGGGTCTTGAGAGCTTCAGCGGCAGCAGCTCCCCACGCGTCAGTATCAAGTAACGCAGTCGCGCTGTTAGCAGCAGTCGCGAGAGCGTTGAGGAAGATCGAGAAGATAGCACCGGAGGTGCCGTCCATGTTGTTCTCGACAGTATCAGCAAGATCGACGAGGGTGTCAACAGTAGGCGCGATCTCGGTAGTCTTTACGAACTCTATAACGGCCTCGCTAGCACGCTTGAGAGTGTATCCACAGTCTCCATCACCGACGACAGTGTCGAACTTAGTGATTTCAGGCTCAGCGAGGATAGCCTTTTCGCAAGCAGCAATAGCGAGAGTCTTAAAAGCCTCGGGAGAAAGAATAGTGGGCTTGGGGGCACCGGTGGGTTTCTCGAGCTTTTCAGCGAGAGTCTCGATGATAACGCGCGAGCTAACATCGTCCTTGGAAGAGAGGATAGTACCAGGAGTGAATCCAGTAGCCTTGACGGGAGCATCAAGGTAAGGAAGGAGTTCATTCTTAGCCTTGAGAAGCGTAATGCTGAAACCAGGACCATCAAGCGAGGTCATGTAGGTGCCACAGAAGAGGCGAGTAGGGCGGAGGCCGCGCGAGTCGAGCTGGTCGACAATTTCGGTGGCAATGGCACCGAGCTCAAGGGGTGAGAGGCCACCAAGGTTGTTGACCATAAGGACAATGTTCTCGGCATCGGAAAAGTCGACATAGGCACGATCAGAATCAGTGGTGTCGGTGAGCTGATCGAGCATCGACTTCACGAGCACAGGAAGAGCAGGGATGGGCTTAAGGCGCTGGCAACCCTTCTCGTTGTGAATTCCGAGTCCGAGCTCGGCCTCATCTTCGGCCATGATGTTCTCCTGCTCGATCTTGCGACCGGGGATGTGGACGTGGTTGAGCGAGACGCCGACAGTAACGAGGTTGTCCGCGGTCTCCTTCGCGACCGCGACAACGTCTGCAAGCGTGCTGCTAGTCTTGCTGGCAGAAGCACCGGCAACCTTGTGGACAAGGACAGTACCAGCAAGACCACGGCGACCAACTTTGCCGGATTTCTTCTTACCAACCGATACGTCATCTCCAACGACGACAACCTCGGCGGCAACACCCTTGCTGCGGGCTTTCTCAGCGGCGAGCATGAAGTGGAATATGTCGCCGGTGTAGTTCTTGATGATAAGGAGAACACCCTTCGGGCCCGACACGGCACTGACGGCGCGGGTGATCTGGGCGACGGAGGGCGAGGCAAAGATCCATCCCGAGGCGGCCGCTGTGAGCATGCCTTCGCCGACGAAGGCAGCATGGGCCGGTTCGTGGCCAGCACCACCGCCTGAAATAACAGCTACATTGGAGGAGGGCTCATATGACTTTTGGACGATGACTGCAAAGCATTACTAAATAGATCAGGGATGGTACGGGCGAAGCAGTAAACAATGAGTACCTTTATCGTTCTTTAGGTAGAGGAGATCGGGGTTTGCGAGGACGAGTGATTCGAGACAATCGACGACGAGCTTGTCGATGTCGGTGACAAAGTGCTTGGTCGACATTGCAATTGAAAACGTTCAGAAGCACAAAAGAGCGAAACAAGAAGTCGGAAGAGGCAAAGAACTATAGAAAAGGATGGAGCAAGTCGGATAGGTGCGGACGATGTGGGGAAGAGCCGGCTATCGAAGGAGCACGGGCGGGCGGCCGCCGCGGGATGCTGATCCCGCGTATCCCGCTGCAGTTGCCCGGCCGGCCGCTTGTTGATCTAGTTCCTATTCTAGTTACTGCAAGCAAATGGTCGTCAGATTGGCACTTTTGTTCGAATGCTCTACTGATTCTTCTGAACGACAGAGTCGCGGCGTCGGAAATCATTGCGGGGGAGGGGGAGGCAGGCAAAACCATTTGGCCGTTGGTATTAAGCGATTACTAAGGACCTCCACCGACATATCTTCCACCTGTTGGACTCTACTAATTTACTCTAGCACGCATTTATTCATAATGTATATATAATCATGTGAACAATAACCGACTCTATTCGAATCTATCCCTAATATCATCATCTTCACATTTGAACTCGCAATTTTAGTTAAAACTTAAACACCTGGTCCTTATTGAATCCGAGTTCCTTTAATGCTCCAGTCAACTCTCCCTGATCAGAAGGAGAGATCTTGTTGCCAGATATAGCATTGTACATAGGGGGAGGACCGCAGACAAAGATCTTAATGTTCTCAGCGGCAGGCGAAGGCAAGATAGGACTCAAGACTTCCTTAGTCAAGTAACCTGACAATCCCTTCCACGACTCGGTGGGCTTGTCGAGCGAGTACAGAACCTTGAACTGGTCGGGCTTCGAGGCAGCAATGGCATCGATGCGGTCCTTGAGCAAAATATCGGCCTCAGTAACATTGCAGTAGACGAGAGTGACCTTGGTGTTGTCCTCAGGGTTCTTGTTGATTTCGTGCACTAGCTGGTCTATTACAGTGGCATTTCGCAATCAGCATCCATCCTCATTTATCAAAACAGAGATCATACATACACAAGGGAGTAATGCCGGTGCCACCGCCGATCAAGACGATCTCGGGGTGCTTGTTGGCAGACCAGGCGTACTTGACAATGGGTCCCTTCATGGCGAGCTTGTCACCAGGCTTGAGCTGGTGGATGTGCTTCGAGCACTTGCCCTCGGGGTACTCCTTCACAAGCAAATCGAGCGATCCCTTCTGCTCAGTGTCGGAGATAGGAGTATATGGTCTGATGACATTGCTGCCCTTGGGTGTGACGTACTTGACGACCAGAGCCGAGGCGGTGATGAGGCCGGAGACAGCGTCCTTGTCGTCGAATGCGAAGGTGAAGATGCTCGTCTGGCGATTTGCTTAGCGTTAATACTCTAATGCTACAATCAGTTGAGATGATAATACTTACGTTGGACGAGACCTTCTTAATGTCGGTGAGCTAGAATGGAGGATTGCTGGTTAGTGAGCCATCACGTAGGCCATCCACATACACCCTGCACAACAGTATTTCACTCACAGTCAAATCAGTGAATTCACCGGTGAAAGCGGGCGAAGAGGCAGAAATAGGAGCAGCCATTGTAGAATAGAGATAGTACGAAGCGGTTCCGGCGATAGTAGCAGAACTGGCGAGCGCGAAAGGTGTGTATCCACGAGCGGCGGTCTATATTGGTTCGCAAACGCACCAGTGCCATTAGCCTCGCCCATACTTAGTCAGCGCCTAGCAGCAGCGATTCTTACCCGTAGCACAGAGGAGGCCGATGATCTGAGGAAAGAAGCCATAATTGCACGAGTCCCGGGGAAATTGTATGCGGAGAAGACGGACGAGAATGAGGGTCAGCAAAAGCAGCTCGGCTTTGGCTTTGTCAGAGGCGTGTGGAGTTCATCCGCGGTCGTCGTTAAAGCCGGGGACAGTCTCCCCGAGATTCCCACCCTTTCCGCGCTACTCCTCCTCCTCCGCCGCCTCCGCCGCCGCCGCTGATTTCGGCAAAACTGCCTGTTCTGCTTCTTCAAGAATCATTGCTCTGGTTTCCGATTCAATTGACTGAAATTTCACTGAGCGTCTTGCTCGGATGCTCGGAAAGCCGAATCCGCGCGCCGTCATTGGCTGGAGCGCCGCACATTATCGTAGTCGCTTGCCCGATGACGAGATCGTTATATAAGACAGGAGTACGCGAAATACTCATAAAATATACATGCCGTACTTTCATGATCTTCATCATTGTGATTTATAAACAATTACACAAGTACATTAGTCAAGCGAGCGATACAATTGCTCCTATCCAGACGTGAATACGCCAAAAAACTCCATCCATATACTCCATACCTTCAAGATCAAGCTCATCCCAATTCCACTAACAAATCCATAATGCGCCTGATTACAAGTTGCAACAATGAGAGAATGGTATTCATCGCGTGTTGCAACATTGAGAGAATGGTAGTCATCGCATGATATACGACGGAAACACCCGTCGCCCCCACCTATCAATTGTCCAACGTCCAATTCCACCATCCCAACCAACGATTATCGATCCGCCGTCGTCGTTGCTCCACGCCAACCCAGAGATATCCTTCTCTCGATTAAAGCCGCTGTTGTCTGCCACAGGTTGCATCCGTGCGCGATTCATCACATCCCACGCCGACGTACGCGCGTAGTTCTGCTGTCGTCCGGCAGCATTGTCTGCAGCATAGTTCTGCTGTCGTCCGGCAGCATTGTCTGCAGCAGTTTCAACCCGGCTGTCACGACTATCAGTCGCGCAGTAGCGATCGTCAAATTCGTCAACTTCTTCCTCATCCTCGTCCATCCACGCGCTATCCAAATCTGCGTCTGTCAAATGATGATATCGCGCAACTGATGAGGCATGGGGAGCTCGTGTATTGCTAAACGTCCACGTCGGTAAGCGTCCGGAACTGTCGCCCCCGCCTCTGTCGCCCCAGCGACTGCGCGGCCACGACGACGATGATGTCCCTCCATCACCTTCATCATTATTACTTCCGGACTCAAATGAGGACGCCGAGCGCTGCGGTCGCGGGGCGTTGATCGGGATATCGAGAACCTGCCTATACTCTAATCTTCGCATATCAACGACATGCACGCGACCGGTCTGTTCGGCAATCAAGAGCAAGTCCTCAGCACCATCTGAAAACTTGAGACACCTGAATGCTCCAGCTCCTTCGAATGGCCGCGTAGACTCGATGTATTTTAGAGGTCGCCATGACGAGGAAGCCCGACCTGGGCCTTTCCCGTTGCCACCTGAACTGCTTAATGAGAGATCAGATGAAACGTACCGTGAGTCGTAGATACTTGCCATGCCGTCTTGAGAAGCGACGGCAAAAACAACGCCAGAAGGTGCAAATGCAGTCGAGAAACCGGCATCTGAAGACGTGACGAGGGTAGCTGCCGGCTTCCAATGCCACGAGCGACTATTGCTTTCTAGAACGCCATCGATACGAGATGTCGTGTCGGGTAAGGAGGAAGAGGACGCGCGAAGTCCTTCATCCAGATGAAAGACGAATACGTGGGCCGAGTCGCCACAAGCAACGATCGTCTTTTGATCAGGCGAGATACTCGAGTGATTTAACGGAACCGACATCTGAATCGCGTCAACGATCGAGTGGCGGGCGTCGGTGATCTCGAGAACGCGCAGAGAATGATCATTGTTACAGACCAGTGCTGAAACTGTACCTGTACTACTATTACTTGCTATGCTGTTTGGAGTAGTTCTGACGCCCTTACGAAAGAGAGTAATCGCGTTGTTAATATACCCACCAAGCTCAAATGTATGCACAGGCGCAGCAGGCTCATTTGGACCGGAGCGATAAGTGATACCCAGTTGACCGCGTTGCACGCCGCCCGCTGCAACAATACCATGTGCAGCTGCGATACAGCGCGGGTCGAAAGTGAACTCCGCGCACTTCCCGCGCCGGCCAGTCGAAAGATCGAGAGTTTTGGCAATATGATCGGAGACATAGACCACCTCATGCGGGCTTGCAGTTTTGCATACTAGGTCGCGTAGTTGCCAGTGCTTTACAGTCACACGGGCGGGGTACGACGTAAATGAGCGAGTGTCGACGAAGGAGGACGTCCGTCGCGAGGCGCTTCTGAAGATGATTGTTAGCATCGTGCAGATACGACAGCCGAGGGGCGGACCCACAGCGGAACGTAGCAGGACAGTACCCTTTCGTCTCGATCGTCATGCTGCTTGGATAGGTGGGCAGTGCCACAAAATTGCCGTTTAGCTAAGAGGAGACTTCAAATTGTGTATACTGACTGTCAAACCGAGTTGGAGAAGAAGACAGTCGGTCGGCGAATTATCGATCGTGCTCCGCTGTGCACCTTGTTCAACGGAACGATGACGTCAATCGGGATCCGGAGTTGCGTAACTGCTGCTTCTAGTGGTACATACAACTGGCAAAACGCCAAAATAGACCAGAAGAGGAAAGCAAATAGTGGGAGAATAGCAGAAGCAGATCAATGTCGAAGGTGACGACGGTATATTTAAGGGCACGTTAGATCATCTCCCGACGAGCGCATTTAGGGTTGTCTGCTGACATTAGACGCAGGGGCTCGTGGCGCCCTGTTGATGCAAATACTGTGTTCGACTAGCTTGCCGAGGTAATGGACCAGTATTGAAGACCGTAGCGTGGATCAATTGTAGTATTGAGTCCAGTGAGCATTGGATCATTAGCGAGTGACTGGTAACTGGAGCCTGCAAACGCACGTCAAATTGAGACCACGAACTCCCAGCACGAAAGGAGGGCTTGCGATGGATGTCGTAATGGCCCGACCGCTGAGCATCGTGTAAATATATTGCCCTCGCAAAGACTATAAAGACCTAACAGAAATGCCGCTGTCCGTGCAATAATTAGCAATGTCTGCAGTGAGCACTTCTTCCGACTCATTGTATAGCCTTAGCTATTACTTCCTGTGCTCTCTTGTGCAGCGATCGCCTGGCAGCCGGAGCTTGGTAATTTTATAAAGTATACCATGACCACATTTCCAAAAGTGGTTTATAGCTGATGGCAAGTGAGGTAGAATGTCTCATATGCCTGATAAAAAGATCATTGGATGGTGCATCAGATTTCTAACTATCTGGCTAGCAGACACCCAACCAAAACTACCATTTGAAAACGCTTCCGTTTAGCTATTTCTATTTAAATATTTCTTTGCTCTGTGCGTATTGATACGATGGAGGCTATAGACTGCTCAGCACCTGCAGGAAGAAGTAGCTGATCAATCTGCGAATTACTTCTACTCGCTCACTTAGTGACGGCTACCTGAGAGTAAACTCTCTAAATATTAACGTACTTCACTATTCATCAGTTAATACTTTTGCTTTTGCACCTCCCAGACTGGGCCATTCATACTGATCTGGCGATTGTTGGCGAAAGGGAATTGCAGTCACTCAGAGAAGTCGCTTCAAGCAGGTTATAACATCATGGGTTTAGGGTAAATATAAGTTGGTCAAGCTAGCCAATAACGAAGAACTTTTATGAACAAACGCGATTGATTCTGACCGACTGGGAAAATCAGTAAGACGATGCTCCTGCCGAGAGAATGCTACTGCAGTCTGCTAAGTACTGATATATTCGCAGAGATCTGACGACAGCAACAGCAGAGTTTTGAATTACCGATGCAGGGAGACCATGCGATGCCGCCCAAGGGGCCGGGGGCTTACAACGTGTTGATATTCTTGCATTTTCAAGATCGATGCCATTTATGAGGACAAGGACTCAAGGCCGTCGACTCAAGCCAGACTGAATGTATTGTGCCTCAATCCGCCAAAGCTATGCTGATGGGTATGAGGTAGAATAGGAAGATATTTGTGAGATAATTAGAATACCCTCAAGCCAACAGACAGTTTACGGCAATAAGTAATGCTCCAGTAGAATTGATTGATGCATGGTGCGGGACTTCAATATATGTAGACTTCGCAAAGGACGTTGCGCAATTGCAAAGACACTGACGATCGCGTCTGATTGTCCATATTATACGTAGCCAATACCTGCAAAAATACACATCCTTTACTCCGAGCGGCTACATCCCAGCAGAATCTGACATATTCTGCAGTCAGGCATCTCAGATATCACTCTCTGTAAGCTCCTAATCTCACAAATCCACAAGTACAGCCTTGAACACCATTCAACAGTAGCACCTTCTCACCCTCCTTCACGCTGTCGACATATACAGCGTCCTCTCCCTTCAACTCTCGAATAAGTCCTCGGCTCAGTAGCTCAGCCTTTACAGCTCCTCTTAGACCTCCAATCTCATTACTCGACGGTGTCACCCATTCTCCATCGCGCCAAAACGCAACATTAGTCAAACTACCTTCAGTCAATTGCTTTTTCTCGTTATAGATTAAAACCTCGACTTGTGCGCTTATTGGGAATCCGGTAGGTAGAACACGCTCTCGTGCTGCAGTATATGGGTCCCGATTCGAAGTCTTGAACATTGTGATCGACGACTGTGGCGTAGCTTCGGTATCGATGTATACTACCCACGACGTCGCCGGTGTAGTGTCATCTTTTAGCCCAGAAAACAAGTCCTGTCGCGGCCCAACTTCATTCGACTCAACTCGGATCCGACCGTCTTTGTACACAAACGGCCGAATTCGCATGCACTTAGTCGGATCAGGTACGGCAGAGTATAGAGCTGTCAGCAGTGCCTCAGCAGTTATAGGCGCCTCATTTCCCTGAGCAACGGCAGCAGCAGCCTGCTCGGGCCAGAAATATGAGTACGAGGCGTTAAGGCGTGCAATGTGCCGAGGAAAGAGAAAGAAGAGGCGAGAATCGAGCGTAGCTTTGCAGGCAGCGAACTTTTCTTCGTCAATTGCTGACGAGGAAGAAAAGACGAGAGATGGATCGTAACGCACGGCAGAGATGACGCCAAAATCGGGATCTTCGTGGCTCATTATCGGAATGCGATTTGAAAAGATTATGAAAAATTTCTGTAGCTTCAATTGATGAATATGAGTACTTTAGGGAGCAGTTATGATGACTCTTGTACTCCTCAGCGATAAGGAATAATAACGAGTGAACACCAAAGATAGAGGCTTCCAGCACACAAAGAGAGCACAATTGAGCACGTGTCCAACTACCTATCGACTACCACGATCAATTCTGCTTTGCGAAATGCTCGTATTCGATTATAATCTTGCCTGCATTGAATGAGTACAAAATCCCCTCACTTCGGCCATTCTTGGAGTTTCTGGACTGCTTTAACTGCGCAGCGGTTACCCATTTATGCTCAATCCTGCTGCAGTTCTTCTCGAAGACGGGTACGCCCTCGTCCCAGCCCCCTCCTCTCTCTCTCCAATCTCAACTCTCAGGCCCGCTCTCTGCATCATTGTTTCTGATCTAGTCTACGCAAGTCCTGCATCCTTATAAGTTGTGAAATGGCTCCTCCGAAACCGGTTACGACAACTGATGTCTTCCTCTTTTACCCGAATCTTATCGGCTACACCCGCGTCGTGCTCGCCCTCGCGTCGCTGGGTTTCATGAGCTTCCATCCAAAGACTTGTACGTATTCCTTCACCCCCCCATCTATATTTTGTTCTATTCAGTCGCTGATTTTATTCGTACTAGGCACTTTTCTTTATGTGATCTCTTGTTTGTTGGACGCATTCGACGGTATGGCGGCTCGCAAGTTCAACCAATCGACTCGTTTCGGCGCCATCCTCGACATGGTCACCGATCGATGCACAACCTCCTGCTTAATTTGCTTCCTCTCGGCACGCTATCCTACCTGGTCAATCTTCTATCAGCTTCTAATTTCACTCGATCTCGCTTCGCATTATATGCATATGTACGCCATGCTTTCGACTGGTGTACAGAGTCACAAGAAAGTTAGCAAAGACCGCGGCTACATCCTCAGTCTCTACTACTCAAATTCAAACGTCCTCTTCATTGTTTGTGCTGCTAATGAGCTCTTTTTTGTCGCACTGTACCTTTTCTCCTTCCCGCCTCGAACCCCACCTTACCTTGGATATTTTCACGGCGTGCCTCTTTCCTACGTCACTTTTCTCGGCTTATCTACTTTCCCGCTCTGGTTTTTGAAGCAGTTTATTAACGTCATCCAACTTGTCAACGCGGCTAAAGTATTGGCCGAGAAGGATGTCGAAGAGCGTAACAAGCAGATCGACCAGTCGAAGACAAAGTAAGTCAGATCCTACGAGCTGTGCTGTATGCATGAACGAGAAGAGGAGCTGATTGAAGAGCAGAGGGTGAGTAATATACAAAACTTATAAGATAAGACGACGAATAGAAGAAGAAAGAGACGAGGAAAAGAGTAAAAACAAGACAAGAAGAAAGACTGCCTTATAATTTATCTATAATCTGCATACGATACAAATGTCGCATGTGCCAGGGTGGTGGCTTGAACTAGGAGTTTGGAAATTTCATTGAATTTGTTTAATTAACGAACCTATCCACTTATTACTTATTACTTATTTGCGTTTTTACTTTTTTTCTTAATGTTTACTATTTTGAGTGAAGAAAAGAAAGAGGCAAACTTGCATTGCCTGATGTCTACTACTGTTGTCGATCATGATAAACTAATCTTTTTTGTTCATTTACTAATTGTACGTTTTTGACTAACTGTATTTGTTTGCAATTTGAACGCGTGCATGTATTTTCTCTGTTTTAGCTGTTTGCTTTCACTTGGTTTCAAGAGACGCGCTGATCTTTGCATGTATTAATTCAGCATTATATTATTTTTATTCTGTACTCTTGAAAGGTTGGCTTTCAAGTTATATATTGTTTGCGTCTCCTTTGTTTTGATAGTCAATTTCTAATATAGTAATCTGTGGTTTTAAATAAAAAAGAAATATTCATTATAATTCCAATAGAAAATGCAAACTAAAAAATTAGTAACCCACTATCAGACCGAACCGATAATAATATACACAACGCAAGGATAAAAAAAATTTATAAAATTTATAGTCACAACATTCTCTACCACAATGTCGGACACTTATCCCACTTTCCCATTCGCCGTTGTTCCCAGTAGCCTTCAGGTCCCTGCACAGGTACCCAGACGCCATTTTCGACCTTTGTAAACCAGAGACTACTAACGCCCTCAGTTGGGATCTTGCCTTGCTTTCTCCTTTCTCGTTGTCCCTCTTCAAGTTTCTTTTTCAAATCCTCCGCATTGTCAATCTGCGCCTTCTCGAGCGCGCGCTGGTCAGGTCTCAGTCTACTATCAGTCGGAGCAAGCTGTTCCCGCTCAATATCCGTAATATCATTCAACGACGCGCAAAATTGTGGCATACCATATCGCAGTCTGGATTCAGGTAATAAGTCACCCGCGGTCCATAGACTTTTACCATCCGAGACGCGGGTGAGCTCTGTCGTCCATTTTCCGCTAACAGCAGCGCCAGGCAATGGACGATTTTGTGGTCCTGTGATTTTAACTTGAACTTCATCTGATTTCTGACCTGAAAACATCGATCTTGATTTAAACTCAACGACAGCTCTATGACCGGATGACGCAAGAATAGTCATTTGTCCCGATGGCTCGACGTATTTCTCACCTGCAAGCATGTTGCGCAAATATGTCGTGGGCATAGAGTATGAATACGTTATTGTCCTCTCAGCTTCATCATTCTTGTCCATACATACCAAACTAATCGTTATTGGCCCGTCAGATATCAATTCAACGCTCTTTCCCCAAAACTTCTGCGCAGGCTGCGGACAGTACGAGTAAGTCCACTTAGGCGCTTCAGCAAAGGTAGCAAAAATCGGTGGCCGATGCGAAATCTTCTCTGAAATAAAGCGAAAATTAAGATCTTCACGAACCATTTCAAAGGTCTCGTTTAACAGCGGATTGAACGGTTTACGAAGAGCACGTGAGTTGCAGCGAATATGCGCCAAGTTTGAGATTGCAAATACGGCAAGATACATCATTTGCTCGCCACTATCAACATCAGCTGTGACGGCTGTATCAAGAAGTCGGCTGTACTCCATTGGTTCCGCGTAGCGCTGCAATGCTGATAAAGGTTCATTGGCCGTTACAGGCATTGCAATAGTCGAGAGGTCCTTACCAACGTTTTTGCGCACAAATTGGATCAAACTTGGAGGCAATACCGAATTTGGCGGGATTGTCGTTCGCCGCCTGACCTTCGTTGCGATAGGGAGCGGGAAAAGATCACGAGCGCCACCAACACCAGTTGAAGAAGTTGAAGGGGTAAGCACCGCCATTCGAAGTTCGGACACGCTGGAGGAGCTCGACGACCGACGGCGGGTAGAAGAACTGGAGCGAGCATCCTCTTCGTCTCCTTCATCTTCCTCATCTGATACCACAACAATGTCCTCGGCCACGTCATCATTATCAGCGATAACGACAATGGCAGGATCTTCTTCGGCATCGAAGAACTCAGAATCAGAATATATCGATGTCACGTCATTCGAGTTTCGACGAAGAGTTGGCATACGAAACCCAGCCATGGACCGTCGGAGTGGTGCATTCAAGATTGCGGTGTAATCTTCATTAATCAAACTCAGCATATTCTGCAGAACCTCGATCGCAATCATAGTTTTCTCGCTCGGAGGCCGACTTTCGTTGCCAGTGGGGGTGTTTGTAGCAGAACTTGTAGATGATTGAGTAATGTTTTCTTTAGTCGAATTTCGTTTCTTCCAAAACCTGCGTGACGAAGATACAGAAGATGAAGTAGTAGACTCAGGAGTACCACTAATATGTGTAGCATCGACCATCGCGTCGAGAGCAAAGTACCCATAAGTGCTCTCGGGAGGATTATGAAACTGATCTGAATGCAGATGAGGTGTCGGCGCAGACCCTCCCAACTCATACGAGAGCTTGAGAGCTTCATTAATCTTTTCTCCAATCTCCTCCATACGCGCCCACTCTCTATCGCTTAGCGAGATACCAGTAGGCGACGGCGGCGAGAGATGTTGATTAGTGATGGCAGGAATAGACGACAGTCCTGCGAAATCAGTACCAGGTGCAGCAGCAGCCTTCGCAAAAGCAAGTGTACGCGCACGCTCAAGTGCATCCTTCCACGAATCAAAGTCCGGTTCCGTCGGCGCACGGAGGTTAAAAATCTCGGCGCCAGAGTCGATGAAAATCTCCCGTGTGGTGGGCTTCACAGCGACAGCGGCAATCGCAATCGGGATTGAGCCACGAAGCAAAGAAGAAGAGACGTCATGGTAGTAAGACAACATCCCAGACTCATTGTCCAGTGTGAAATATCGCTTCGCGTACCCCTGTAATTTCTTACGACGCTTTTTGAGCAGCACTCCAGAGTGGAAACGATCATCGACGCCAGTCCGGGGTACGATTGCTGACGAAGTGGTGCTCATTGAACGCATGGTAGAGCTCACACTGCTGATCTTGTCGTCTGACTGTGTGTGTACGATCGTAGGGGGGATAGGTGGCGGAGCGGCCACACTATTGCGGTGCCCCTTTGTTGATGAACGCTGAACAGTGCTTCTTCGTCGTTTCGGAGCAGCCATAGTCGTAGTCGCAGTCATTCCCTCGACAGAGGCAGACTCGGTAGACGACACGGAGTGGGCAAATTGCACCGTTTTCGACAGCGTCTTTGAGAACGTGTTATCGAACACAAATGCGAACATCCCCCCACCGCGTTTAGGGACATGATAGGAGCCCTTCAGAATATTGTTTGCGTGGCATTTGCCGTGCCAATATACGGGGGTGAAGCCGGAATTTCGAAGACGCTCATCAAGCGAGCCGGTGGCGGCGGTGCCTTGGACTGTGCTTCCGGCGGAAGCGCTCGCGATGACGGTGACGGTTGAAGAAGAACGAGAGCGGCCATATGAAGGGTTATTGAGAGCACTCAGAGACGGAGTCGAGTCTGAAGCGCCGGGGGGTCGACGAAAGATACCAAAGTTTCTAGAGAATTGAACCGAATGTTAGTAACACTGTTGGATTTATCCCGCATTTGTCATATTTAGAAAGTGTACGCGTACATGGACTTTTTGTTTGGACGAATTTGCCAGCGGATAGAGCCATTGTCGGGTACAGAAATCCACTTGATCAGAAAGGCCTTTGAATGGATTTCGAGGGTCTCCATGGTTGAACGTTTGCGAGCGAGAAGATAGAGTAATTACTCGCTGAGGCATATAAATATAGAAGTTCGCGAGGTGATCCGGCACTGGAAACGGCTTAGCAGCGCAGATTAGCCATTAGCCAGCAGGGACGGACGGGCAGTATGGGTCTCAATCCAGACAAAGACGAATAAAGACGCGAACGAGAGCAGGACCACCAAGAAGCGAACCAAGGAGGTGGAGGTCGGGCTCAGCAATGAGAAACAAGGCGAACTCGAATTGAGCTGCCGCAGCAGTGGTTAGGGCTCATTCTTCGCTCCCGAGCAGCCGCAGTCGCAACGTGCTCCAGTCCGCCCGCAATTGCTAATTGTAACTCGAACCCATTCATCGATCTTAACTCAACGAGCGTGGCCAGTTCTTACTCGCGACCCATAGAAGAGCTCAATATCCGCCAGACAGCATTTGCTGCAGCACTAGCACACATACATACACACTACAAGGCACAATGATTCAAATAGAGCGCCACACGTATAGGTGATCCTTCGGTGGTGATTGCACTGCACTCGATACTCTTACTGACCTCGGCTTTCTTGAAAACATCTAGGGTGCTCAATCAGGACTTCACAATCGACCGTCGCTTCCAGGTCACAAAAGAGCTCGGACAAGGCGCGTACGGTGTGGTTTGTGCCGCTCGATACACAGAGAGCACACAGGCTGTCGGAGTCGCCGTCAAGAAGGTCACCAACATATTCTCCAAGAAGATCCTGGCGAAACGTGCTCTGCGAGAATTAAAGCTACTTACACACTTTCGTGGACACAAGAACGTATTGTAGTACATTTTTATTGGACTTGTGTTGAGGATATCAGTGATTGCTAACTGCTTGATCAGATAACATGTCTGTACGACATGGACATCGTCGATACCAATAACTTCAATGAGGTCTATCTCTACGAGGAGTTAATGGAATGCGACATGCACCAGATCATCCGTTCTCAACAGCCACTGACAGATTCACACTATCAGTCCTTCATCTACCAGATTTTGTGTGGCCTGAAATACATCCACTCTGCCAACGTCCTTCACAGAGATCTCAAGCCGGGCAATCTACTCGTCAACGCCGACTGCGAGCTCAAGATCTGTGATTTTGGCCTTGCTCGTGGGTTTTCTCACGACCCGGCCGAGAATGCCGGATTCCTGACAGAGTACGTGGCCACTCGGTGGTACAGAGCCCCCGAGATTATGCTTTCGTTCCAGAGCTACACAAAAGCCAGTACGCCTCCTTTTTTCCCCGTCATCCAATTAAATGGTTAGTAAATATATGTCATTTTGGCTAACTTTCTTGAATTTTTTCTTCAATTTAGTCGATGTCTGGTCAGTTGGATGTATTCTCGCTGAGCTGCTTGGTGGCAAACCATTCTTTAAAGGCCACGACTACGTCGACCAGCTTAATCAGATTCTTCGCTACCTTGGTACTCCATCAGAAGAAACTTTATGTCGGATTGGATCGCAGAGGGCACAAGACTACGTACGCAGCCTCGAATTCCGCGCTCCTGTACCATTCGTGAAACTCTTCCCCACTGCAAACCCTCAGGCGCTTGATCTTCTTGAGAGGATGCTCGCGTTTGACCCGGCCGAGCGCATCACTGTCGAGGAGGCTCTCAATCATCCGTATCTGGCAGTTTGGCACGATCCCGCTGATGAGCCCGAATGCCCGACGGCATTTGATTTTTCATTCGAGTCGGTGAGTGAAATTGATGATATGCGGGAGATGATTAAGGACGAGGTGATCAATTTCCGGAAGATGGTGCGGCAGCCAGTGGAGACCCAGAAGGAGATGCTCGGTCGGTCCGGAGCCGCGCCGGCGACTAGTGCACCACAGACGCAGATGCAGACGCAGGATGTGGGAGATAACGTGGCTGGACGTGAGGAAGTGCCACGACCGTCGGAGATGGATCTTGACGGGTCGATAACTGCTGATGGGGAGACGACGGTGGTGGAGGGCAGTCTCGAGCGGGAGCTGGAGTTTGGGCTGGATGGCATTGCACATTAGACCACAGATAGCTCAAACCATGAAGATAGAACGGTGCGTGCACGTTTTCAAAGTACGTGGGCCACTTGTTCGCCCGTATAATTGTACTGATAGTGATAGTAATATTAAGCAATACGAGCAACGGCGATTAGATGCAAGAGGTCATGGCAGAGCCAGCCTTCTCCACCGGCGAGTTCGAGGTGGCTGGCTGTGATACCTGCGCCACAGGAGTTAAGCTATTGTCGATTAGATAATGCGTCAGTCAGCAGATAATAACAATAGAAAAAATGTATTTGTTCTCTGAGCGATCGATCAGCGTGCGACCCCTCGATGTCGATATCGTTGTCGATATCGATATCGATATCGATATGCTAGCCTTGCCCAACAGCCGATGCAGCCCAGCTTGCGATTGGTAAAGCGGCTTATCGAACGACAAACATCTCATGATCTCTCTCTTCGTTGCGTGGTGTCCGAGTCATAGTGGCTGGTCCATGGTGGCTGGCGGCCTAGTCGGGTAAGCCCTGTTCCCCGATTAGGCCAGCCCAGCATCGCGCGGCACAGATTGAGAGTGGATTAAATAGAGCCCCAGGTTCGTGCATCCTTCTCCGCTGCTTCTTTCTTCTCTTCTTCCCGCTCCCCGACAATCGCCCATCCCTTGCGCATCTTCCTAGTCCTCTCCATGCTTGCTGCCCCTATCATGCGCGACATCCCGCGCGAGAGCCCATCGCGCCTGGCGGCCATCCGCTCCCGGCTCACAAACAACAACAGCACCAGCAACAGCACTCAATCGTCCTCGAATGCTTCCACTACTCCCTCGTCGTCGCGAAGGCGACTCACCCGCAAAAAGCCTCAGACTGCTCCTGTCTCACCCTCCACCGTCGAGAAGCCGGCCACTGTCCGACGCGCAGCTTCCGCCATCGACAGTGCTCATCCGCCCGCCCTATCATCATCCACCACTTCCTCTGCATCCTCCTCTGTCACCTCGCTCGATCCCGATCTTCTCTTGCTCCTTCCCGGCGATTCTAGGTCTCAGTTAGACCGCAGTTCCCAACACAATTCGGTCGGACATGGGCGGTCATCGACAGACGATTCCGAGTCGAAAGAGCAAAAGAGAGACGTCCGCGCATTCTTCACCTCGTTCGCGTCCCGCTTCGGCCCACTTTTTGCTTCCAATGCCGCGGCAGGGATTTACGACGAGAACTCGCTGATCTCTGAAGAGAAGCAGTCGTCGCAGAAGGCGTCACGCAAATCTGGCGCACGAGGCCTGAACAGTTCGAAGAAAGGTGGCAGCCACGTGGTTGTGGAAGACATCGTCGCGGCGTTTGCCCTCGTTCCCGAAGCGGAGAGTCTTGCTCGCTCTTCTTCTTTCGCGGAACCGATACTGGCTGGTTTACATGATGAAGATATGCATCTGCCTGCTTCCACCTCCATTGAATTCGACGCGCATTCTCCATACGACACACTCACCGATATCATCGTCCAGCATGCTGAGACAAATCCCGAGGTAGACAGTCTTCTCAATCACAGTCCAGTCTTCAACGCCGACTCTGTTCCACGCAGTTTTGCTGAGATCTCAAACGATGCATACGAAGCGCTCACATTTCCCCATCAGGACGAGCCTGAGATGACTTACGGTTCTCCGACTGAGGATATCTTCTCGAGCGAGCAAAGCATTCTCACGAGCTCTTTCGACTCGAGCATGCCATCTTTGCATCAGGAGTTTGCCTTGATGAATCAGCAGCGCCACCAGCAGGGCGTACTCCAACAGCAGGACCAGCGACAGCAATCCACTTCGGCTCAGCTTATGATACAGGCCACGCCGTTATCTGTGCCTTTGACTGCTTCTATTGAATCGCCGGCAGAATCTTACATGTCTACTCAGGCGCGCAAACGCTCGCACGAGGATTTTACTGACCAGAAGATGCATGAGCTTCAGCGTATACCGTCGCAGCAGTTCCAAGTTCGTGACGAATGGCAGCAACAGCAGCAAATGCAGCAGCAACTACAATTGCAAATACAACAGCAGCAACAGTTTCAGACTACAGCTGCCGATCGCCCTGGTGAAAGCCCACAGATGCTTAACCGCGACTACAGCAGTGATCGCGAGGCAAAGCGCCGCTATGCGTCTTCCACAACTTCTCGCTCTCCATCAGTCTCGCCAACTCAGTTTTACATACCCCTGCCTGCGGCCGCCGAAGCCGAGATGCGCAATTCATCCGCAATGCCTCCATTGGTACACAATCACACAAGTCCTCCAATGTTGCAGCATCAGAGATCGATGGATACTTTCCTGTTGCAGAGCATGCCTTCTACCTCGAGACCTACAAACAGACGACAGCAGCATCAGCAAAGACTCCAGCGCGCTCGTTCTCAGCCCAGCTTACTTCGAGCCAGCGGTGCTGCTCCACTTCCTGCTTACGCTGGTTCGCCAGTACCGGTCACGCCTACTGTTCCTCAACAGTTTATGATTCAGACAGAATCTACACCCCAGGTGGGACTTGGTTTGAGTCTTGCGGATGCGCCATTGCTCCCAGTCTCGCAAATGCACGGAAGCAGTAGTCCGACTACACCTTCTGGACAGCCTTCATTTGCATCCTCGTCTGCCTTGAACAAAAAGAAGAAGAGCGAAAATACGGGCGGTGTCACATTCAATAACTTGACGCCTATGGATCACGTGAAGATTATGAGCTCAGTTGCAAAGTCTGGATCGAGCAAGTCAAAGAAGAGCGGCGGCAAGAAAAAATAGAAGTCACTCTTTTACTACTATCTTTAACTCTATTTTGTATATTTGGTTATCAATTGGGGGGGCTATCATCATATTATTGCATTTATCGAGAGTCCTTTTTTGTTTTATTGTTTTTTTGCATATTGGTTTGCTGTTTTTGGAGAGGATTTATTTATTGCTAGGTGTCTTTTCTGAGTGTTCGTACACTCATTTGAATATATTATTCACAAACCTCATTTTAAGGATCATAAGTAGCTTTAAATCTTTCATTAACTCATTTCTAATTCAAATTGACCCATTAAACAACTAATTAAACTAGATGCAAAATATGATTGCTGTATAGACAGCTTTTGTAATACGCTCAACACTCGTCAACAGAAATTTACAAATAGAACGGGAACGAGGCACCATCACCACGCGGGTCACTTCCAGCACTGTGAACAATCTTTCCACCTTCGAGCTTGGTAAGCTTGATGAACTGGCCACGGCCAAAGAGAGGATCGTAGCGCTTCTGTCTGGTGATCTCATGGCCCAAAGCCTGGAGCTGCTCGATGACCTTATCGCTGATCTCAGCCTCAACGTTGACGTTGGTGAGAGTAACGCCGTCAACGACGCGGCCGGGGGTGATGCAAATACGGGGAACATCAAGTGACTTCTGCTCATCAAGTCCGAAGATAGAGTGGTTGAGCAAAACTTGAAGATGACCCTGAGGCTGCATGAAACCACCCATGACACCATAAGCGGCGTAGATGTCGTCGTCCTTGGTCAACATAGCAGGAATAATGGTGTGGTAAGGTCTCTTTCCACCCTCGAGAGCGTTAAGAGCAGTAGGGTCAAGAATGAAGTTCACACCTCGGTTCAAGAGGGGAAAACCAGAGTCCTTGGGGACAATACCGGTACCGAACATGCCGGCTACGGAGTTGATGAACGAGCACGCGTTACCCTCGCTATCGGTGACAGAGAGGTAGACAGTGTCGGAGTCGTTGGCGGTCTTTGGGAGACCAGGGGCATACTGGGGAACGGCCTTCTTGGGGTCAAACTCCTGGGCACGAGCCTTAAGGTATGACTTCTCGAGTAAGGCAGCGGTGGGGACCTTTGCACGCTCGGGATCAGCGACGTACTCTTCTCCATCACGGAAAGCCATCTTTAAAGCCTCGATAATCATGTGCAAGTACTCGGCAGAGTTGAGAACCCACTCAGAAGGAGGAGGAACAATCTTGTCCTCGATCATCTCACGGACGATACCAGTAGCAAGCTGGGCAAGGAGACCCTGACCGTTAGGAGGGCATTCCCAGAGAGTGAGGCCATTGAACTCGACAGAGATGGGGTCGACGAAGGTCGAAGTGTGGTTCTTCATGTCGTCAAGAGTCATTACACCACCCATGCTCTGAACCTGGTCAACGATGCGTTCGGCAACAGGACCCTCGTAGAATCCAGCTTTGCCGTTCTTAGCAACCAATTTGTAAGTCTCAGCGAGCTTCTTGTTAACCCACAAATCGCCCTGCTTGGGAGTAGATCCGTCAGGCATTAACATATCCTTGCCGTTGTCAGAGTTATTGGAAATGATGTTCTTGCCGCGGTACCACAGCTGCGACGCAATCTCGGGAATAGGGACACCGAACTCGGCAAACTCGATAGCAGTAGAAAGCGCATCAGCAATAGTGATCTTACCTGACCCCCAGTTCTCAATGGCGTCAACCCAGGCGGCAGGGCCACCGGGGACGGTAACGCAGTGAACGGAGTTGGGAGGAAGCTTGAGGCCGGTGATGCCAACTGACTTGAGATGGTCAATGGTTAACTTCTGGGGAGAGCGGCCAGAACCGTTGAGGCCCTTGAGGGACTTGTCCTTTGCGCTCCAGAAGAGGGAGAAGACGTCACCGGCGGGGGAGACCATCATAGGCTCGATGACGGTAAGAGCAGCGGCGGTAGCAACAGCGGCGTCCTGAAAATCCATAATTTAGTATTCCACGCTTGTTTTTAGTAAAGCACGCCCAATTGCATTAAGGACTGCGTCGAGTAGATGCTATTTAGGTCTCATGACCAAAGTCCACCGGGTCGCAGCGCTCTCCGGAAACAAAGGATACTTACGACAGCGTTACCGCCCATGCGCAGCATCTTCAAACCAGCCTGAGCAGCCATTGGCTGGGTGCAGGAGACAATTCCATGGAGCGAGTGGACGACAGACCTCCGCGAAGAGAACTCTGGAGAGGAAACAATCGAATTAGTCAATCAGCAGCAGCAACAGCCTAAACAATGATATTGATAACACACTGTAATCCTTCGAGTCGTCGATATCGAGGTATTGCTGGTCCAAAGACATTTTGAATTCTATAGGAGAGCGGAAGTTGCGGGAGAAGAGAAGAGGAAGGTCAGCGGACGTGAGGCGGGAAGTGGAGGTGGACAGGCGGGGGCGAGGAAGAGTACGACGAGTAGTCGGGAGTCCGTGATAGGCGCAAAGGGCCGCCGTCGGGCTCGGGCCGCTCACAAAGCCCTTGCTGGCGCGCAACAGCTTTATACTGGACATTGTACTCCTGCAGGGTGGTTATCAGTATATTCAGCGGCTGGATAATGCAATTGCACCAATTGCTTTGACTGATTAGAGCTGCGGAAGACAGGATAGCGGATTTCGTTCATCTCTCTTCTGAGCCGATAAGAAGCCCGGGAGTTTCGCTCAGGAAGCGGGACCGATGCTCACAATTAGTCTCAGATCACATTTCGAGTCACGGCTAGCTCCTAATTCCGATAATTATGTAGCGTATTTTTTTCACAATTAAACTGCATATTACATATTCAAAAGCCATTACCTATTTCAACTCCTTATCCACAAGCACATGTAAGCATTTTAACTGTGCGTTCTCCAAAAACGCCCCCGACAAAAATTTACTTAAGTAGACAGCTGCCCTCCAATATCTCAAATATCCGGCTCCTCCATAACTCCATAAGCGTAAACCATCAACCGAACATCAGCAACCGCATTCGAAATCGCTCTTCGTCCCTCATCGTCTCTCCAAACCTCATGGGGCGACTCAACAATCTTCCAAATCACAAGTGAATCAGATATCTGCGAGAGTTCTCGCTGATAGTCCGCCCATCTTGGCTCACTCTGGACCATATCCTGCGAAGTAATGACTGCAACAGGAGTGCCGCCTGGAAGAATCTCTGACGCAGCTAAAATCTCGTTCTTGGTAAATGTGCGGGCCGCAACCTGCTCTTGGAACTTAGCAAGGTTGTACTTTCCACTAGTAGACTGCGAGCGGCCAAAGATTCTGTCTTCAGATGTGCGGCCACCGAATATCCAGCCAACTTGCTTATCGATTCCAAGCGGCGCGATCAAGCCGTGAAGCCAGTATCCGAATCCACGACCCGAAGAGCCAACAGTGTCGGTAAAGTACTGAGTATTGTAAGTATCCACCAGTACAAGACCATAGACATCTCCCGCATGACGCGAAGCAAAAATACGAGAGTAAATTCCACCAACGCCATGTGACACCAAGATCCAAGGGCCATGTTCGCCAATCTGGTTCAAGCCATCTGAGAGTGCGTCAATAGCCATGCCGGCCGACATTGGCGAAGGGGCATTGTCGGAAAAGCCAATACCAGGTCGATCCCAGTAGCAGTAACGCATACCAGCAATCATCGAGCCATCATCGTTGACTTCGCGTTCGGCCCATTGATGAGCAAATATTTCAGCAGATGTAGATCCTGACTCGATCAATATTGTTGGCTCGGGTTCAGTGTCGTTGACATTGCGTTGAGCGCGATTGCAGTAGATATGAATACGGTACAAATTATCCTCGACTTCAACGTACTCACCAGGAGGTGCAATTCTCGAGTCATAAGAATCCACTAGGAGAGAGAGCGTGACCAAGATGACAAGAACGAGAAGGAAAGAAAACACAACGAGAGCCCAGAGTAAGCTGACCCACATTTTGCAAGACCGCTGAGCACGAGAGCCGGTGATGTTTCTGCGACCGGAAATGATTTCCTCGAGCGAGATTCTTGTACGTTCAACAGCAAAGTTGCATGCCAGAACCCAAGCGGAGGTGAAGATGACCCAGAGGTTGACAAGGATTGCCAGTACATTACCCTCGTAGTGGCGTAGCTTATTGACACTCACACTGAGAATAAAGCTAAGGAATAAAAATCCAATCATGATAAAGTTGATAATACGGGCAGACTTTGTCGGAATAGAGAAAATCTGAAGAGAAATGCCCAAGTTTCCAATAGCAATGAGCATGTTCATCATCACGTAAAAGTTACCGCCATGAGTGCTCAGCTTTGGAATCGTGAAAAAAGTTGAGATAACAAATAGACAGTACATTATGGTGGAAAAGACGAGAAATAGTAGTGAAATTCTCCGCATGGTCCGAATTCTGAAGTATCTGAGCGGATTCACGGCCGGGTCCTCAGCTGATATCAACAGTGGTGCAGCCTCATCGTTACTGTCCTCTGAATTCCGTGTTCCATATTCAGGCTCTTCGATATGTTCTGCACCTGTAGCACCATATTTAGGAGGAACAGAGCCAGTTGTCGGTTGAGAAGCGGCAGAGTGGGTGTCGGCATGAGCAGCAGGAGCAGGTGAATGTTCGGCAGCCGAGCTGTCTTCTGCAGTTGAAGCGCGCTCTAGCGGATGTGACCCGCTGCCATCCTGATGATCATGATTGTTCTTTGAGAAAAATCCCATGCTTGCGTGTGTTCGATTGGACATCTTGACAGTGGAGGACCGGACTGCGCCTTTATATAAAACCGACGATCACGGCGGAGGTTGACGTCTTCTGGTTTACACTCTGCGGCGTCGAAAGTGAGATATACCGATGACGTAGCGCCACGATCGCCAATGCGGCGCTCTCAACACATCCTCGGATTACAGCTTCGGCACTAGTCTCAGGCACCGCGAACAAAGAGCAGGGCACGAACTTGTGCAATCTCCAAGCTGTATTGTTCATATAATGTAACGGCAGCTTCAGTATCTACACACGTCCAAAGTACTATGTATTCATTAGATAGAACAACTAATACACAAAAGTCATGATGCATTCTAGCCCAAATTCTTTGCCATCATCAGTACCAATCTTTCATATTTAAAATCGTTCCACTATCATCATTTTATATACAACCTCAATTTCTTTATCTCTATTTCCGTCCCATAATAAGAGTCCGGATTTCATACAAGTGCTCTCGATTATATGTGCTGTTTCCGGTTTCACTGGTATCGCGGCCAATCCACCCATGTACCTTTCGTCTCCAGCGTTCCTCTTCATCCGTCTGCTTCCGCATAAACGCAGGACCAACATCAAATTCTTCACCGACCACAAACTCACCATAAACATTACCAGTTTCAACTTTCCGTCGTCCGCTATTAGAACCGGATGGCACCTGAGTACTACTTGCCCTGTTGAGTCCGCCAGCTGAAGCAGGCCTCATATTTAATGTTGCTTCCGACGCTGAAAAATGATGACCATGAGGTTGACTTTCAGCAACAGAGCTATCTTCATCCATCTCATCGTCAAATCCGGCGAATGGGTCGTCTTTCATGCTAGCAGCCGCTGCATCGAAATCAAACTCAACATCCCCGGCTCCATCCGGAGATCCGGCGACATCGCTAGGTCGCATAACATCGCTGGCTTTGAACCAGCACATACGAACCGGATCGAAAACCATGCCTCCAACAACTTGAATCCCCTTCCTTGCCGAAATATTGGAAATTAATGCTGGTCGAGGAGGAGTGAGTACAACAGAATCGAATTCAACCGTAATAGAGTCGTTTCCCTCCCACTTAAACGTCTTTGGATTATATCTCATGCCCTTCTCCTGCCTTGGTGCATTAGCAATATCGCCCATCGGACGTATTAAATGTGGTCTCTGCTGTTTTCTGCGTGGTTTGCTTGATGTCTGGCGTTGTGTTTTGGTAGGCTGCATCGTATGACTTTTCATAGTTTGCGGAAGCGTTGACTGAGGGGTATTGGAAGACACTGCCTTTCGCATATTCTGCATCGACGGTTGTCGAAGTCCTAACGTTCGAGGCATCTCTTTCAAAGTCGTTGTACCCAGACGATCTAAAATAGTAAAATGAAAGTTAGTAATCATATTTGTAGAGTATACTTGATAAATCAAGAATCATACCTTTCACATCGTTTGATGCCTGACCAATACTCGAAGCTCGCTTTAAAAACGTTCGTTCCTTCACAGTACTAATTGGCAAATCCTCGAACTCATCGAGTTCGGTACCGTCGCCAAAAAGCCTCCTCCGGACTGGTTTCAATAGCGTCTTCGTCGTAGGAGCTTCCCGTCTGACTGAATCAGGAATTTCAGTCTCCATGTAATGCTTCCTTGGCGATGGGGTATTTTTTGTAGTGCTTGATGTCGTAGTGGAATGCATCAAAGTAGTGCGCATTATTGTGTCCTCGGACGCAGCATGGGCGTAAAGTCCGTTTATTGAGGCCTTACTCGAAAATCGATTGAATGGAGGAATCGAAGGTTGTGTTGCAGGTGGCGCTATCGATGCTGGACTAGGAGGAACCAAATTACTTCGCGAGGTCATACGCCGAAGATTAGAAGAGCTCGCCGCAGGGCGAAGGCCAGGAGAAGACATTGCGACAGCATTAGCACCGCTAGAGGCTAACCGCGACGGCAATGAAGGCAAGGGAGGAGCGCTAGACAATCCAGACATATACCGGTCAGCCATATTCAGAGAATCGACAGCAGAACTGCGTAGGGAGGGCATCGATTTCTTTGAAAGCAGCGCACCATAGCGCTGGGTCTGTGCTTGTCCAGCTGGCTTAATGGATGCCATAGACGACTTGTGTCCAAGCCTTCGCGGCTGGTTCAAACCAGAGCTAGTACACAGTGTCGGCGCTTCCTGCTTCGGAGCTGAGAGAGATTGTTGAGTCTGTAGTAGGGGAGATGAGTTGGATGTTTGGCTGACAGGTCGCGGAATTCGCGTAGGTCTGGGAGCAAAAATCTGAGAAACTGACGGCTTTCTCGGAGGAGATTTTGAATTACCTGCCATTTTTTGCTTAATATTTTTGTTAACGGTCCATTTTCCAGTATCAAAAATATGATCGTCTTCTCCAATTTCTAGACCTTCTAGAAAATCGTCACGCTCGATATTTAATGTATCTGTCTCTGCTTTAGACATTTCGCTTTCAACGTCCTTCATTTTGCCATCTAGTAACTGCTGAAAGTTAAGTGGTCCGCTAGGTATTTGCAATCCCATCAAACCCTCATCCTCACTCTCGTACGTCATACTAGAAGATGGAGAAAATGTAGAAATTATTGACGATCTGTTTGAAGAATCCGTAAATTTCGAACTGGTGTATCTCGTGCTCGTACTCTCTTCTCCCCATCCACCTTCAGCATCACTTTCTCCAAGGTGAACTGGTGTGCGCGGTCGTGTGGATAATTTAAGTGCGATCGTACTGTTTTCAGGAATCTCAAAGTCATTCTCGAAATCGTCAAAATCATCAGCTTTCGGTGCATTCTTATGACTGCTCTCTGTAACCGTGCTAAAACTTGAAGACGTTCGTGGCCTTGAGGACATATGTGGAGATGTGATATTTGTCTTTCGTAGCTGCTTACCAGCAGAGTTAGGATTCGGAACCTTGAACAATGACCCACTGATAATATCTGCGCTGTACTCTAAAGGCTTGTCTGCTGCTTGGCGCGGTTTCGGAGTATCGATATCGTTATATTCAAAATCAGCTTCCTCGTTATCCTCAACCCAATCTAATATTTTTGGTTTATTAATAATTTGTGGGGTCCCCTTCGGCGTAAGCGACTTGACTGTACCAAACATCCTGGTAGCAACTGCGGGCGGCATCTTAATGGTGCTCTTATCCTCTTCATTATCACCAAAATCACTAATATTATCAAATTCATCAAGTGAGGGAGTCTCTTCGTCTCTTTCGTCCAGGTCCAGGTTTTTAAGCTGGTCCTCGAACGATATCGATTCCGTAGACTTTCCTGATGATGAGGATCTCGACGAAGACGCAGTTGATCGCAAGTTTACAGAAAGGTTCTCAAGAGTAGATAGCTTGCCGAATAAGTCTTCGTCACCTTGGAGCTCAAATTCCGGATCATCATCCCATGATTCGACGGCCTTGTGGAGAGTGTTAAGGGGATGCCGGACGGGCAATGGCGGCGCTTGCTTTTGACGGCCCATTCTAGAGAGTCGTGTTAATCCGGCTTTGACACAGAATAGACAAACACAAATGGGCTATGGTACCTCTGTGATTAGCAAACGAGATATCTGATCAAAGCTAAGCTGAAGGATTAAAAGAGAGGCAGACTGAACACTTCTGAGCAAGAGGCCGGCAGCTGGTGCGATGGATGGTTGGTCGCGGGGGAGCCTGCGCCTATAAAACTTGATTGTTTGTGTACCGTCAGCTCGAGAAAGGAGTATGCTGCGCCACATAACAAAACGCGTCGCTAGAGCGGCTGGTGACTGTGGCTGATGATTGGTAACTAATTACGTGCACACCACTAGATTTACTATTTATTTCTCCTATACATTTGATATATTGGCATATAAATCACATTTTATAGGGGGGTGACTATATCGTATCCATTCCATCTAATCTTACGTATTTACACTAGTACTGTTCCGGTATTATATTTCCCGGATTCAACTTCTTGGACTCCCCTACCTGACCTATAGGCTGTCTCGTGCGATCAGCTACAAGGCATGTCTAGTATTCTGGCAGACGGACCCCCGTCCATTCCAGCGGTGGACGCTCAAGGCCCTGCGCCATTGAGAACTAGGCAGACCGCTCGAGTGATAGAAGGAAAGCGGATCGATGTTATTGTATACAACTACGCAGACAAGATCATGGTTCTGGTGTCTCAAGACGGGCGCCTCGGAAAGATGGTACACAACAGCTTGCATTCTTTCAATTGTGATTCGAAATTGTATTGACTAATTTGGTGTTGATCCCAGTATTACGTTGCTCTTACTTCCTCTCCATCACTCAATGCATTTGCCTTCAGCTCAGAGTCTGATCCCTCCGGCGAAGATGACTTTTCCCTGCTCCCTCTCACACATTTGACTCCAATGGCGGTTCTCGGTGGTTCGGTTGACGATATCGAAGGTCGAATTTATGCAGTTCAGATTGCATCACTGATAAGTCGGCAAAGTCCGGATGAGCGACGAACAGTTGTTGTCGGAATGGCAGCAAATAAACGAACGAGTATGGACGATGTCTCTGATGAGAACCGAAATCTGTTTCTTGACGTCCTAGCTATGGTAGCGGAGTGCCGAGTTTGGTGAAGTTAGGCGCTCGAGGTATTATTTAAGATCATAGTTTTTGGTTGTTATTGTATATACTACTTGCTTAATGTTAAATGGCGCTAGGAGGCGTTAACGTGATCTAAGCATTTTGCTATCGAGAGCAGCGTGCGCCGAACCTGAGAGTGAAATTAGAGGTTATTTTCGGTACGCGATGCGCTCGATCTCCTCGGTACAAACGCCCTGTTATGCGCAATCTATGCATATCTTGCATTAAAGCTATCTTATACTAGAATTCAGTAGTAGCCGCCCGTAAAATGTCGCGGCAATAATTTTTTTACGTAGATGCCTTTTCAACAGGTCGATTGAGCATCTTGCGCCGCACATATCGGGTTTACCGGGTTGGCCCTCGGTCCTCGTGCCCAAAACCTTCAAGCAGCTCACTTCTTCAAGTATTCATTTTCGATTAAATAGCTTATAACACACAGGCAAACACATCTATGGCTTCTACAGCAGAGATGACCATTTCGGAACGCGCTGCCGCGGTCATCGGGGCCTTCAGGAAACTGGTTCCAGAGGCTCTTCAACGGCCTAAGGTTGCAGTCATCTGCGGATCAGGACTCCAGCATCTGGCAGATGCTTTATCTGAGTATCCTCGGGTTGAAATAAATTTTGCTGACATACCGTATTTCCCCGAAACTACTGGTGAGTTCCTATTTAACTTGACGGGGTAAAGCGCCAATTTTTAACATGTTCGACTAGTTGAGGGCCACACTGGCAAGCTAGTGTTTGGATATTTTGGAAATGTTCCTTCAGTGTGCATGGTCGGCAGAGTCCAGTGAGTGTTATATCAGATTTTCATTGCTAGCTCATTCAATTGACTGGAATCTAACGCTTTTGCTATTATAGTTTCTACGAAGGCGTCTCGTTTGACCGCTCCACTTTCCCTGTTCGGGTCTTCAGTATCATGGGAATTGAAACTCTCATAGGTAAATGTTGCCTACTACTTCTTGTTCAATACTCCATACGCTAATAATTATCTGTAGTTACAAATGCTTCCGGTGGGCTGAACCCAGATTACAAAGTTGGCGACCTAATGGTACTCAATGATGTAAGCACACGTACACTACTTTGGTCTCTGGCAGCGCAGACTAACTCTCCATAGCATATCAACTTCCCAGGTCTCGCGGGTTGGCACCCTCTTAAAGGTCCTAACGACAGCTCCTTTGGGCCCCGCTTCCAACCTCTTAGCGATGCTTACGACGTCGATCTCCGTATCAAGTTATTCGAGACGGCGAAGAAACTCGAACTGAAGCGTGCGATCCACGAGGGAGTGTACGTCTTCGTCAGTGGACCTACATATGAAACTCGGGCAGAGTCGCGTATGCTTAGAATGATTGGTGCCGATTGCGTCGGCATGAGCACTGTCCCAGAAATTATCGTCGCCAGACATTCGGGCTTGAGAGTCCTTGCTATCAGTTTAGTTACTAATGCTGTTGTCATGGAGCCTACACCAAAGGCCAGCGAAGGCGCTGCTGATTTGTCAATTGGTATAGCTAATCATGCTGAGGTTATTGAGGCCGCTACACTTGCTGGTAACGATATGCGATTATTGGTACTGGAGACTATCAAGGCCATGTAAATGTGTGCGGAAATGAAGAATAGGGCAAATTTTAAGCAGTATTTATATCTATTAATGACGTATTCTATATACATATATACAAGCGACCGGGAAATGATTATGACCCTCTAATCGTGATATATACAAGTCTAGTAAATTCTAAGCTTGGCTACCAAACACAAATGATCACTAGGGTATTGGGCGATTCTGGGTTGCCCACTAGGCTCTTCTCCCATCTCTTCCGGTAGAGGCAAACGCAAAAGCTCCAAAACCTTAACTCCAGGTACAACATCGCCCTTCTCGGGATATAATACAGTCTGGTCGCTATATCTGTCCGGAAAATCGAATACAAATATGTAATCCAAAAGGCCACGCCATGTATAGGCCCAGTTCGAAAATGTGGCCTCACCATTTCGAAATTCGACGTTGGCATTCTCAGGGTGCACGTATCTGTAGCACTGCCCGTAGATACTGCGGAGAAGGACATTATTGTTATCATGCAATGCGTATACATCGTCTATAGCAGCCACCCTCGCAGCAGAATTTCCAGAGTGTGCGGGAATCGGAGGATGAGTTGCTTCCGGCAAGAATTCCTCCATTAGTACCAGAGCAGCAGTCTTTTGAGCTGCTGTCGGAGAAACAATTTTTTCACTCGTTGAAGGCTCCACGGTTAGTGCCGCTTCAGGAATTTCCTCGTGTTCATCATCTTCTTCGCCCTCGCCCTCAGCTACTTCCTCCGTATTTGCCTTCTTCTTGTACTCATGAAGTGCACTATTCGTAAGAACGTATTTGGAGTGCTCAGTAATCCTCTCTTCGCCAGATTTTGTAAGACACAAGTATGGTGCATCAAAAGGCAAGCTATTAAAGTCACCAGCCAAAAACACAGGCCAGGTATCTGCATTCTCGAGTTTTGCAGCAAATCTTTTAGCATTTCGCACAAAGATGGCACATTGACGTGTTCTCTCAAGAGTTCCCTAAATAATTGTTAGCCTATACCCGTTCAATAGTAGATAGTCTTTTGTGGGTGGACACGTACGTGAGGGTGCCAAAACAGATGTGTTGTACCGAGAACAATTCCCTTCTCGCAACCGTGAAACTTCAAGGCAGTAAGTAGGGCAATATTCCGAGTAGCGATCTGTGGCTCAGTCAACTTGGAAATTCCATCAGGATTATCATAGCCGGTGTCGTGGTCATAGTCAACGACTTCGGAGCTGGTGAGACTGAAGAGTGCTTTTTTCCAGCAAATTAAGAGTCCGTGATTCTTTCGATCACCGCGATGGAATATAGTGTCGTAGCCGAGTTTTGCAAGTTCTGGATAATAGAATGTATCAAGATGGGCGAGATCAACCTCCTATATAGTAAAGTAATTAGACTGGGTCTTGCCTAATGTCTAACACAATACGGCGCACCTGAAGACACATGACGTCGGCGTCATAGTGATTAATCTCCGACATTAGTACCTTGGAGCGCAATTTCCATTTCAAAATATCGCCTATTTAACGACTAGTCAGTAATGAAGCAAGTACAATGAATATTCTGTCCTTACCATTAGTTGGAAATAATTTGCGCCTAATTAGCGCCTGGCCGAGAACCTGGATCACCAGAGTTAGAAACGCAAGAGAGTACACAGACTTGAATTAATTCATACGTTATACGTCATGATCTTCACATCAATGCCAGGCAGCATATGCATATCTTCACAAACAAAAAGCATTTGTCTCTTTATAAACCGTGCGTTCGTTTGCTCCTCTTGAGGCACGATCCCAAGTTCAGCATTTCGGCGAGCCTTGTCCATTTTTGCCTGTTCTCTTTTCGCTCTCTGTGCTGCGATGTACTCTGGCGTCACAAAATCAGGTTTCCCGCTGACTTTTTTCTTGGCTGATTCTTTTTTAGCCATAGTAGTGGTCGCTTCTGACATCAAAGAATGAATAGATTTAGGGAAGTGACTACGAGTTGATATCAAGTGTCGATGTTGACGAACTTCGGACTTTAGGTAGTTTGACCCTCCTAAAGATTTTAATGAGTTGATTAGTTTGAAATACGCAGTACATAATGGCCACAAGGTAGCATGCCTCTAACTATAAGAGTCAGATCTTCTGAGAGGCAATCGTAGACTCAGCTTGGTCAAGGTGTTGAGAAAATGAATTCGAAGAGTGGAAGAATAGGCCGTACAGTTTCAAAGTCAATCAAAAATGAGCCGCACCATTTAAACTCTAAAATAGTGAGTTCAAAATCTTGAGTAATCTCATCTCTCAAAATGCGAAAATAGTTGCCAGTACGCTGACCAAACTCACGACCCCAGTCTCCGAGATGCCGTCCAAAATAGCGGTAACCGAACCAGAAAAGGAGACGATTGCGATTGGTCTTGAAGGCTCAGCAAATAAGCTTGGAGTCGGTATTATACGGCATTTCCCTCGACCGAACAAAACCGCACCCAGGCCTCCTGCACAAATCCTCTCCAACATTCGCCACACATATATCACACCACCTGGCGAAGGATTTTTACCTAGAGATACAGCAAAACATCATCGCTCTTTTGTGGTTAAGCTAGTGCAGCAAGCTTTGAAACAGAGTGGAATTTCGGTTGATGAAATCGATTGCGTTTGCTTTACGCAGGGCCCTGGCATGGGTGCACCTCTCCAGAGCGTTGTAATTGCTGCTCGGACGATTAGTTTGATGTGGAATAAGCCATTAGTTGGTGTTAATCACTGCGTTGGACGTAAGCTACTTCCAAATTTAATGATGCAGCGCAGAGAATGGCTGACATCAAATATACAGATATCGAGATGGGAAGAGAGATCACAGGTGCCACTAATCCTGTCGTTCTATATGTATCTGGTGGAAATACTCAGGTTATTGCATACTCACATCAAAGGTTGGCGAATGCTTTAGTTTCTTTGCTAGTTTGAAGAGTTCGATAAACTCTAACCTCAACTTTTGCAGGTATCGAATCTTTGGCGAGACCTTGGACATCGCTGTCGGAAACTGTTTAGATAGATTTGCACGAACACTTCGTATTCCCAACGATCCTAGTCCCGGTTACAACATCGAATTACTAGCTAGAAAGTATTACCTCTCTACATTATGATATAATGCGTTTGTGATGTTTGATATTTGATTAACTCTAAGTTTCTTTCAGGGGCAAGCATTATGTGGAACTTCCTTATACTGTTAAAGGAATGGACCTATCAATGTCTGGAATTCTAGCATACATTGATGCAGTTGCCAATGAGATTTTTGGAGGCAAGCCCAAGTATGCTGAAGATGGATCCGAGATCACACGAGAGGATTTGTGTTTCTCATTGCAAGAGACGATTTTTGCGATGCTTGTTGAGATCACAGAGAGAGCGATGGCCCATGTTGGTAGTCAGCAAGTGCTGATCGTGGGTGGTGTCGGATGTAATATGAGATTACAGCAGATGATGGGTATCATGGCTCGAGATCGAGGTGGAGCTGTGTATGCTACTGATGAGCGGTATGCGTCATTTTCCACTACTATTACAGTCACGCGCAATCAACTAACAAGATTTTTTTTCAGATTTTGTATTGATAACGGAATTATGATCGCACATGCTGGATTGCTAGCCTTTGAGACCGGCTATCAGACGAAAATAGAGGATTCCGTGTGCACACAGCGGTTTCGGTAAGTGCTGTGATATATCTCGATTACTTGCTTGATGCGGTATTGACACACTTCATATTAGCACGGACGAGGTTTTCCTGGCATGGAGGAACGATTAAAATAGAAGAGGAGGGAGGTCAAGCTGTGACCATCGCAATCTGTATATCTGAGGAACATCTCATGACTCCCTGAACTCATGCACGCACGTAGTCTCTGCATGCTTAATCCTTGCAGTCAGTTAATTAACATTTTCCCAACACGAATTGCATGTGCTCAAATTACGTAAATGACATAAAGAATCGAGCAATTGCTAATCGCAATTCAAAACTCTACAGAGTTTAGTGTTGATTGAAGCTACAGACGGCGAGTGTACCGCATTCAAATATATGTTGTGCTGGCACAGAGTGCGGTAGAGTGGTCAGAGAACCAGCACTGTCGCAGCAAGCAGAGTAGAAAAGGGGTTACGTATTTCGAGATTGAGTAATTTACGCCGATATGCGTGGAGAACATAAAGTGGCCACCGGAAGCAGGATGTAGTCTACGAGACACTGATGCCGACAGCGATCCTGCGGAAGAATCAGGTAGTGACCCAGCCCCTATCAAAGCGTCGAGAGACTGGCGATGATAAAAGATCGGTGAATACCGCAATAACCCCTTTAAAAATCTGACTAGGAGGGCGATAGCATTTGTGGTTGTAGGATCCTGATACAGACGCTGGTCCACGAGCTGCGTCTACCCTCATCTGAGCTGTGGAGCCAAGACAGATCTCCTGAGTGTATCGTCATCCCACTGGACACCGCAAGACGGCCTGCCTGCAGCGGGCACAATAATAAGCAGCTCCCGGTTCGTGAAGAGGCCTGCTGGCAGAGAAAGGGTGAGGCGCCCGAGCTTCGTGACATCGCAGAGCTTGTGTGGCAAGGGCTAGGGCGCTCCCGCTACGGCAGGCGCTCGGTTCAGCGCGGGCACCTAGCACTCTGGCGCAATCCTATAAAGTCTTTCGTCTTCCGGCCTGATTCTCCGCCGTTCGTTCTCTCGCGTGCGCCTCCTGTTGGTTCTGTGTGCCGTCGCTGCTGTTGTCCTTTTTCGCTCTGCTGCTTAGTTGGCTCCATCTGACCGCTCCACCGTGCTCGTCCTGCACAGACGCAAGCCCCAATTCCCGCATCGTGATCACCTCCGCATTTTTATCCCACAACTGCAATGGCACCGCCGCGGACACGCAAGATCGCTGTCGTTGGCTCAAGAGCAGTCGGTAAGTTATCCTTTGTGTGTACCAAGCCGACTCTTTGCTCTTCGTGCTCCTTACACTCCGCTCAACAGGCAAATCGTCCATGACCGTCCAATTCGTTGAGGAACACTTTGTCGAAAGCTATTACCCCACCATAGAGAATCAGTTCTCTAAAATAATAAGGTACAAAGGGCAAGACTATGCCACCGAGATTTTGGACACTGCTGGACAGGTGTGTGAAAGGAAGGAACTCAATTATTTAAGTTTCAAGCGCTAATCGCAATTACGAGCAGGATGAATTCAGTATTATGAACCAGAAGCACTCCATCGGTGTACACGGATATGTCATTATGTATTCCATTACCTCCCGTGCATCGTTTGAAATGGTGCGCGTTATTAGAGACAAGATTCTAAATAACACTGTACGCTATTCGATTCTCTATTTCTGTCTGGCCTTTAACTGACCGACTTGCTCTCCAGGGAACCGAATCAATACCGATGATCATTGTTGGTAACAAGAGCGATCTGGGTGCTCAAAGGTAATCTCTATCAATAACTACCGTCTTTTGGACAAGCGGTTTCTAGTTTAGGGTTTTCTGACGCGTACTACTCCAGGAAAGTCGAAACTGCGGAAGCCAAAGCGCTTGCTGAAGAATTCAATTGCCCATTCATCGAGACCAGTGCTAGACACAATGCGAACGTTTCCAAGGTCTTTGAACTCCTCATTTCCGAAATTGAGAAACATGACAATCCTACTCCTGATCCAAACGGGAAGTGTGTTATTGTGTGATTTACTATATAGCATGCCTATTGCTACATAATTGAATCTCCTGCATCGATTGCTGGAAACTGTACTGGATCAGGAAGCTATTATTATGTTACCGTATAAGTAATCACTTTCTCTTTTTATAATATGACTTGGATTGCCCTTTGTTTCGATCGTTTATGATTTTTGTTTTTCTATCTTACTGTATTGCTCAAAGCGCGCTACGTTTGCGGAATATTGAGTAGGATATTTGAGATTTTTTTGTGGGATGGAGTTATACAGTTATATAATTTGTTTGTTTAAATAGCTTTGAACTCTATAATAGCTGAACTGAACAAATCTGTACTTTTGCTCTATTGCTTGCCTTCTTTTGAGCGCCAACATTTGCTTTGTAAATTCAGACTACTTGTTTATGGTCTTCGAATGTATATTTGTTTTATTGTGTGCTGTTTAATTCATAGCTAATAATCATTTCCCTATCTGCGTCGATTCGTGAACTGGATTAGTCTTCAGAGCGCTGTTCTACCACAATATTTGCTACCACGGGACGATGATCACTGGCGTACACCCCGTCATCAAAGACATTAGGTAGAACGCCATAACTAACAACTGTGGTGTCATTATACACGAAAATATGGTCAATGGTCTTCTTCTTCTCGACATCCTTGAAGCCAGTAAACGTATGTCTATTGCCGTATTTCATGCGGTCATTTGCTTTGACGATCTCACTCACATCCTTCAACTTCTTCGTCAAGATAGAGTACGCTTCCTCATCCGGCTCTGAGTTCAAATCGCCACCTAGGATGAGAATATCATGATCTTCCAGAAGATCGATAATAGAGATGATCAGCTGCGCACTCCTTTTGCGGGAAATCTCGCCTTGATCATCCAAGTGAGTGTTCAGAACATAAGCTAGTCGCTCACTTTGAGTATGCTTCAAAAGAGAAACATTCAGTATCCGAGTCGAGGCAGCATCCCATCCCTTGCTTGGAATATCTGGCGTCTCACTTAGCCAGAAAGTACGGTTAAGTTCGACTTCAAACTGAGATTTACGGAATAGGATCGGTGCGTATTCTCCTTTTTTGCTGCCGTCTTCTCGCCCAACACCACAATATGTCCATTCGTCATTAGGCGTCTCGTGATTAAGCAGGTCCAGAATATCTAGAAGCTGTGCGTGCAGTACTTCTTGAAGCAGAACGATACACGGCGTGTTGAATGTATTGAATAGAATCGACGAAGCTACTAACGTCTTGCGCACCGACCAAGGTTCCTCGCCATCCGCCTGAGGATCCGCTGCGTATCTGCCAGTTCGTGCTAATCAGCATAGTAGCAGAGTTTGATATTTGAAGACTAATTATACCTGATATTGTGGGTGTAAACCCTAACTGCGAAAGCATCATTAGAGTCGTCCCAATTGATATGTATGCGCATGTTGATCGGGATTCCGCGGCAGCTTGTGGACTAGAAGGCGGATTCAGAAATATGGGATATACCGATAGCGATAGGAGACAGAGATTGGTATCTACGAAGGCAGTGATAGACAGAGATCAGCGTGACGATGAAGTAATGGCTAGGCGACCGCCATTAGCCGGGCCACACAACTCTCGACGGGAAGAGACGGGCTCTATAATGGCGGTACTACACCCAGATGTTGACTTTGTCACGTGCCGATACATTTTATCCAAGTCTTTTTGGTTTGCCAAAGCTTAGACGGAACTTGAAAGTTGAAATATTGTCAGTTCTGACCGTAACTCCACTGAGCTGTTCTTACAAAGGCCAACGGACACGTCGTGGAAGCGGACCCAGGTGCTGGGAGTTCAGTATCTGTGCACGCACCATGGTCGGTTGATTCCGCACACAGAACGCCGGCTACATGCTTTGAATAAGCTAACTTCCAAATCAATAGCAAAATATCTAATTGAAATTTTTATTCGTCTCAATTTATTCATTGCCAGTAAGCGGCAGTATGACTGCTCCACTTCAACCGGCGCTGCGTTTAAGCTAAAATTTCAGTGGCTAAGCTAATTCAGGGGAACGCTTCGCCACGGCATCTCTCTATCGCGCCATCGCGTTCAAAACTCTAACGACAAGTTTTTCTCCTCGAATCTGTGGCGCAAAACAGTTCATTACCAAAGTGTTATCTCTCTCGAAATAGTCTATACAACGAGTGTTACTCATCATGCCGGGCCTTCTTATTTCGCACAAGAGTGAGCAGGAGACTCATTTAATTGTTGGAGCCTCTGCACTGTCTCTGTCTCGTGTCGCAAAATCGATAGAGTGCGGTGCTTCTCGAATTTTGTTAGTAGCGTCGCCGCGAGAGGAGCTTGAGTCGTGGAATTCAGAGGTCCAGCACAAAATTAACGAGAGCGAAGGTAAATTGGTCTGGCTTGCGCGAGAATTTCAAGATAATGACTTGACTACACTTGGGCGAGAGGAAGTTGACGGTGTGGTGGACATGGTCTTTGTTGCCGTCGCGAATATAGCCGACATCGGTAAGCTTACCTTTTCTTTCAAACGACGAAGTGACGTGCTCAATTAACTAACTATGAGCTTAGGCACTCGGATATCGAATCTGTGCCGTAAGCTGCGGATACCCGTTAATGTTGCGGATGCTCCTACTTTGTCGTCATTCACACTTCTCTCGACACATACGGACGGTCCGTTACAAGTCGGAATCACGACCTCCGGAAAGGGCTGTCGCCTAGCGAGTCGGATACGACGCGAAATAGTCAGCTCATTGCCTCGAGATATAGCGAAAGCTTGCGAAAAAGTTGGCGACCTAAAACAGACTATTCAAGACGGAGACGAACTACAAATTCAGCACAATTTGGACTCTCGTTATCATGAAGTTGGACAGCAAGATGACGACGCTGTTCAGACCTACAAATTCAACGAACTAGTCCTTGAAGTTGATTCTATTGACGAATTGGTGAGAAACCGAGATGCGCTCAAAAAGCAGCGAATGAGATGGCTTGCGCAAGTGGTTGAATACTATCCATTTTCAGAACTTGCAACTCTATCTATCGAAAACCTCTCCTCCCAGTACAGATTTAATTCCTCAAAGCTAGCCGTAGATGCAAAACTTCAGCTTTCGACAACAGTATCAAAGACAGGGAAAATCGTTTTAGTCGGCGCGGGACCTGGTTCTGCTGGTCTGCTTACCACCGCTGCTCTTACTTCAATTACCACTGCCGACCTGGTGTTGGCCGATAAGCTTGTTCCGGCCGGTGTTTTAGATTTGATTCCTCGCCATGTCGAAACCTACATTGCAAAGAAATTTCCTGGAAATGCGGAAGCAGCTCAACAAGAGCTATTGGCCATGGGATTATCTGCTCTTCAACAAGGAAAGTCTGTTGTCAGACTAAAGCAAGGGGACCCTTACATTTTTGGTCGCGGAGCTGAAGAGTATATATTCTTTAGAAAGTATGGGTATACTCCGTCGGTTATTCCGGGAATTACAAGTGCTCTGTCTGGTCCGCTTTTTGCATCCATCTCGCCTACACATCGCGAAGTAACAGATCAGGTCCTTATTTGCACTGGTACGGGACGCAAAGGCGCGGCCCCTGCAATCCCAGAGTTTGTGGAATCCCGCACAACAATATTCCTCATGGCTCTGCATCGTTTAAGAGATGTTATTGGATGGCTAGAAAAAGCTGGATGGCGACTTAGCTTACCTTGTGCGATCATCGAGCGCGCGAGTTGTCCAGACCAGCGAGTTATCCGAACTACTTTGGAGCACGTCGTTGAAGCGTTTGAAGCATTGGGCAGTCGGCCACCTGGTATCTTGGTTACTGGCAAGAGCTGTGAGATTATTGAGCAGGTTGCGGAAGGACAAAAATGGGCTGTGGACGAAGGATTTCAGCTGTAATTTTGAACTACTTTTGGAACTTGGATGATTACACTATGACGGCGTTTACATGAGATTACTTTTGCAAGCGCACATATTTTTTTGAGTAAAACTGTATATATTCTTTACCATATGATGACTTACAGAGCTGCAAAAATGTAATGCTGAAACTGCAAAAATATGGTGAGAGCCACGAGATTCGAACTCGCGCATCCGAAGATATCAGAGACTTTAAATTCACATGAATTCTTAACCTAAATCTGACGCCATAGACCACTCGGCCAAGCTCCCAAGAATCGTAGTTAGTTTGATTTTCTGCACTTGATAAAGGCCAACTTTTTTAAGTTTGGTTTTACGGAGTTTCTTGAGTTTGATTGCATAAATATAATATTCAGGTTGTCTAAAAACAAATGATTGTATTTTCAACTGTATTAATGCAGTACTGGCAGAGATATTGCACATTTTGTGGCTTGATTTTCTTTGCGTAAGTGAAAACCTTAATGAACTCCCATGCGTTCTCTTCTGGCTGCAGCTTCCCGCCGCTTAGGACCAGACGGAATTCATCGAAAGCCAGAGATTTCATTCTTTGTCGACTTCGCATGCACAATGCGGATTACACGACATGCCAGCCTGAAGCGAACGCTTCGGCCGCGCATGGTCTTTCTGATTGCGATCAACGTTCTGTCTGTGCTGGCCTTCTTTGCATGGCGTGAGCATTACGTGACAAAGGAGTCTCTTCTCAATCTGATGGATGAGCGGCTCAAGGCTGTCTTTAGTCCAGAAAGAGAGGTGATTATGGTTGAGGCTTCGTTGGAGACTAATTTCACTGGTAAGGCGGCGTTTGCGTCAGTGATCTGCTTCGAGGAAGATGTGAGTTGTGAGGAATTGATTTCATACATGCTGAGATCGAGATCGCTAACAAAACGTTCAGATCGTACCCATACGAACGTTGGTACACTCAATATACAAAACCGGCACGGAAGCTGACATCCTAGTTATGATCATGACTCCTATATCAGAAACAAACAGATCCGAGTTGGTTGATTTAGGTGCAAAATTAGTCGACACGGCTATGATTGATATCACCATCGACGACTCGCAAAAATCAAAAGACGAAAAGGCGTTTGAGAATTCTGAGCAAGAGAAGGAGTTACATAATGCTGAAGGACACTTAAAGCCTGTGGTCGATCCCAAAAAACGCAGACAGTGCAAGAGCAACTCTGTTCAGGCATGGCGGCTGATTGAGTATGACCGAGTTTTGTACATGAGCTCCGAGATGCTCGTCCTGCAAAATATCGATGATATATTCCAGGAACCACCATTTACCGCTACGCTTGAGCTTGGTGGAATAATTGATGAATCTATAATGCTTTTGGAGCCAAGTATGACAATTTACAAAGAATTGAAGAAGGTGATGACAAGTACATGGCATGTCCCTCATGACATTGGATTTTTGAATTATTTTTTCAAAGATATTCATCCGCTCAATCCGGTTTATAATGTGAAGGCAAGATACGCTGAAACCGAATTTAGTCGCTATGTGTTTGGAAATGCGCGGATATACAATTACGAAGGGGCTATGAAGCCATGGAGTTTTTGGTATCAAGAGCCTAAAAATTGGCGCAATTCTTTTAACGAGCATATGATTTTTGCCTGGCAGCAAATGTCGTATGAAGTCAGTACAAAACTGAAATTGGATAGTCATGCCTTGCAGGAATGGCGAACAGTCCGGGGATCGAAAGACGTCTGCGAGAGCTATTTGAGTAATAAGGTTGTCATGCCTGATCGCATAATGGATAAGTATAGTGTACTGCTAGCGACTTATTCGTTAAAGCGTCAGGAAACGTTGCCATTTGTGATTAATCAGTTCCTGATGTCGCCACGAGTGGACAAGATCTTTATTGTTTGGCATAACAAAAACATGAAGATCTCGAAGAATATTTTACAGTTGCTTGAGGAAAATAAAGAGACTGTCATTTTGCTCAATCAGACAGTCGATTCGCTCAATAACCGGTTCAACCCAGTTGCCCAATTAAGGACAGGTGCAGTACTTATTGCTGATGACGATGTGTGGACACCCATGGAAGACATTGAGTTAGCATTTGAGGCGTGGCTGCGGCAACCTGATTCACTTGTCGGCTTCGCTCCTCGTGTCGAGTGCTTTGATCCAAAAATTAACATGTACAAGTACTGTTGGGCACACAAAATGAATCCTCCGCGATATTCAATTATACTTACCAAGCTCATGTTCATGGATGCACACTTTTTGTTCCTGTGGCGCTGCGCATTACCCGATCATATCCTAAAGTATGTTGATGATCTGGTCAACTGTGAGGATATTGCGATGAATTTCTTGATGACTGGAGTAACAGGTCAACCGCCCTTCCACATTCTGAACGATGAGGTCTACGATTTTGGACTTGATGGTGGTATCTCGTCAAGCCCGACTCATTGGCAAGTCAGAGGAGAGTGCATTCAACGTATCACCGAGCTCTTTGGCCGAAACACGCTGAAAAGCGTAAAAGGAAGTTTCTCTCGGTACAGAGAGACTGATTTCTTGAGTACGACATGGGAGGACTTTTTAGCTATCATGAGAGACAAGGAAGCGAGCACTCAAAGCTTCGGTGAGATTGAAGAGCAAGTGTTTGAGGAGGACGCGCTCGCGAATGATTGGGATAGCCATGGAAGTAGCCTTGTTGAGGTAGCGCATTAGAGAAAATGGCATTTACTTTTTGGGTTTGGACGGAGTGTTTTCCTCCGGTTGTATATTGGTCTATTTTCTCGTTCTTGAAAGAAAACGGCTCGTTTTACTGATGTATCCATAGTATTGTTTTTGGTATATATGCAGTGTACTATTATGTTTCATTGCTATTTTGCTGGATATTCAAGCCGTGCCACGCAATTTGGTCGGTGCTAAATATGTGTGATTGATGTCTCTTCATTCAACGTTACGCTATTATATTCATTTAAGTTAGAAATAGTTTATTGGTTGAATCATCTGCTGCTAGTCTAGGTTCGCGATGCAAATAATTTCGATTCATTGTCATTACTCCATCTAGCTGCAGTTTTCGAGAAAGTGCACGATTTTAGCGAATTGTGACGTAATCACAGAAAGATATGTTACGCTAGGGCGTCAGCTTGCTATGCAGTGAACGATATTAGCGCATGCTCGATCACGAGATAACGAAATATCAGGGGTGCGCTTCGAGGACGTCGAGCTTACGCGCTCTGATCGGACCGCACCGATAAGCTGCCGCGTGTGCGTTCGTCTATCTGCTATGACGTCGTCTGCTTGTTTAAGTATTACCCCTAACTGCGGGCCAGCGATGGCAGTCGCGTGCCCCGAAACCTCGGACTGTCCGCCGACCGGTCTTGTCGAGTTACCGCCAACGACAGACGGCCGCCAGTGCTGGCCCGTGGCCTCCACTGGGACTAGCAGCAACCAATGCACGAAAGGCGTTGAAGTGCGCAGAATAGCACAGGTGTGGAGGATCGCAGAGAAGACATAGAGAACCGGGTGCGGCTCAACTCGCGGAAAACCTGCGCACGTGGATTAGGGCGTCGTCAGAGAGGCCACTCGCATGCCACACGTTTCGCTGTCGACGCCGCGCAATCGGTAGACTGACTGGTCATCTTCCAAACCGAGCCTTCTTGCGCTCGCTCCCTTTCTTCCCATTTTGCACCTTCCTCTGCGACATATTCTCTGCGGCTAATCCAGCGGATCGCGTGTGCTTTTGCTTACTGCTCTGCGACAGCCACCATGGACTCACACGGCAATCCTCGCAAGCCATCGGTCTCTTCTCGGTCGTTCTCTGTCGAGGACGCCGAGCAGGAACTCGACATCGATCGCGCACCCTCAACCAACCGCGCCAGACCGGCAATGTCTAGAAGGCGCACTCGTCCGAGACCTTCTCTGGCCGAAGTGCACTTCACCGACGATCCTTCCGTCGGCGCCACATCTACTCCGATGTTGGAGTCGCATATTCACGTTCACCACCACCACGACCGGAGCGTATCCCCTGGTGGTGGTGATCGCGAGCGCTCTGAGAGCCTCACTCCCGAGGACATTGACTTTCCCGAGCGAAGTGCAAATAATGCGGAGGTTCATGACGTCGATGATTCTGGAAGCACGCTTATCCACACAACTGACAACGAGGAATTTGATGATACATCTGATACCGCTTCTATTGAGTCCTTCACGCTTCGAGAGCGTCAAGATGCCATTAACGAAACCCATCCCTTTGGTATTCGCATTTGGAAACCTGCTTTGTATAAGAAATCACGTTCGGTGCAGCGAATTGCTGAGGGCGATATCCACGAAACTCCAGGCAAAAAAGTCACCTGGATTGTTTGGTTCGGTAACTACTTTTACTCGATTGTCTTTGGTGTACCTCTATGGATAATCACCATGCTGGGTTCATTGATATGCTTTGGACTATTTCCCTACAGTCATTCCGCACGGGAATATGGCCGCTCATTCTATAGCCTTGCTAACTATTTGGTCTTCCCATTCGGCAAGTTTGTCCAGCTCGACCAAGATGGTCGGTACGCTTTAGAAGATGAAGGCGAAGGACGCAGTCTGGGTGAATACGAAGAGTGGCGTACAGGAAATGATCGCGGAAGACTTTTCTTTGGTCCCTCTTCTCGACGAAATACGACACGGCCTCATCACAATTCTTCATCGAATTTGGATCCTATCAACGAAAGTGATTCTCTATTGGGCTCCAATGGCGAGGCTAATGATGATGCTTCGGGTGCTTCTGTCACTGGTGTATCAAGCCACTCCGATGCTGCGTCACTAGACTCGTTGGAATCTGGATTATACCCATACAAACGACGATTCTTCGGACGTGGAGATTGGAACATCGGTCGTGTCGTTTTTTACATTTGGTTTTATCTCTTTGTTTATCCTGCTCTTATCATTATTGCTGGTGCGTGCTGGTTTATGGTATTTGCAATTCCAATGGCTCGTGTAAATGTCCATCTATGCTCTCATCTTCGCAGACATCCGTTGGCGCTGTCATTCCATTTAGATGGCCCATTCAGCCGTAATCAGGAGTCTGACTCCGATAGCACTATCTTACTTTGCACATATCGCGCTTTTGGCTGGAATTACTACAAGTATACTGTTGATGGAACAAACGTTTTCTTGATGAATTTGATGTTTGTTGTGGTTTTTACTATATTTGATCAGTATCTTTTCTCTAAAGTTCTTGGGCCAACCACCTTCCTCACCACTCCTGGTGTTGTTTTTGTTCTTGCCTTGTTCTCGGTTATTCCTCTAGCCTATTTCATTGGTATGGCTGTCGCTTCGATTTCTGCACAGTCTTCTATGGGAATGGGTGCTGCGATTAACGCATTTTTCTCCACTATCGTCGAAGTATTTTTATACTGCGTCGCGCTTACTGAAGGTAAAGGTCGTCTTGTTGAAGGTAGTATTATTGGTAGTATTTTAGCTGGTGTGCTAGTCATGCCTGGAATGTCGATGTGTGCTGGTGCTATAAAGCGAAAGACTCAGCGCTACAATCCCAAGTCGGCGGGAGTTAGTTCTACCATGCTTCTGTTTGCTGTTATTGCAGTATTTGCCCCGACTCTCTTTTATCAGATTTATGGATCGGTATGTGTTTTTTGTGAGTCCTGGTGATTCGCTGGCGTGTGTTACTAACGGCTTTTACATAGTACCAATTGTTCTGTTCGCCTTGCGGAGCTCGAGAGGAACCGATTAACGATTATTCAACATGTCGTCGCTGCCAGTTCTTCCTAGATCCTATTACAAACAATGAGTTTTATCGCTCTTCAGTCAAGCCCTTTTCCTATCTTTGCGCCATCTTACTCTTTATTTCCTACGTTATTGGACTTTGGTTCACACTTCGTACTCATGCTGCACTCATTTGGCAAGCTCCTGGCGGTGGTCCTTCAACTACCTCAGCACCGGGCTTCCCGGCTGTCGCAGTCCAGGCGGATGGTACTGTCGCCAATGGCAATGCCCAACAGTCGGGCGGAGAAACTCCGTCTATGCTTCCGGTAAATGACAACTTTGATGATTTTGGAAGTAGTAGCTATAATTTATTGAGCGGTAATATTAATTTTCAACGCAAGATACCTCTTCTACGATCTCGCTCGTCTGAGGTGCGGGTGCAATCGATGGCTTTAGTGGATATTTCGGCAGCAAGCAATGCGAACAATACAAGCGATCCATCGATTCCAACAACCCCGACTATGATTCCAGTCCTTGCAGATGACATCAAGAAGAATCCGATCGGCACAACGACAACGACGACCACCGGATCCAACTTTTCAGTTCCCTCTCCGACGACTGCAACCTCGAAACGCGGAAGCACTCGAGGATTATCACGACGAACAAGTTCGACTAAAATTCCAAAGAATGCGACACTTGACTCTAACGCGGAAGAAGCTGCCGCATTACAAAATGAGGCTCCTGTTGAAGAGCATGCTGGAGGTGGCCACGATGCGCCAAATTGGAGTAAATCTAAGAGTAGTGTCGTCCTTTTAGGTGCTACTATCTTGTATGCTGTTATTGCCGAGATTTTGGTCGACACTGTAGATGTTGTCTTAGACTCAGTTGCCATTGATGAGAAATTTTTGGGTATTACTCTCTTCGCTTTGGTTCCCAATACTACGGAATTTTTGAACGCTATTTCATTTGCCATGAATGGAAATATTGCGCTTAGTATGGAAATTGGATCGGCATATGTCCTGCAAGTTTGCTTGTTGCAGATTCCGGCCCTTATTTTGTTCAGCATATGGAGTTCAAGCGTTAACGATAACCTCCGAGATTTTTCTTTTACGTATGCGTCATATTTTCCCTTCTTGATCAATCCTGTTTGCAAATTAATACTAATTCGATTTTGTTCTTAGACTTGTGTTCCCCCGATGGGATTTAGTTGTCGTGGTTCTGTGCGTTTTCCTTCTCTCCTACATTTACGCCGAAGGCAGATCCAATTATTTCAAGGGATCAATTCTCCTTTTGAGTTATTTTGTCGTCATGGGCGGTTTCTGGTTCAGCGGTCAAACTGGTGAAGCTCAGCTGTCTTCGATTCCTCAAGACAATATGGGCGCCGGATCGCCTTTTATTTTGCCATTCGGAATGACAATATGATGATTACGTTTGTAACTCCAAGATAATCACTTGGAAATGTTCTTAATGTTCATTCGAAGAGCTGAGGAGAATGAGATGAGCTTTGTTCATTGCCTTGTCGAAATGACAAGATATGAGAGAAGTTGTAATCACTATCAGGCTTGATTTGCATCACCATGAAAAGCTCTTTTGGCAAGATTTCTAAATACTGTCGCACTATCATCTTTTTGGATTCTTGGTTGGCTAGTTTTTCAATTTACATGCGGGCGGTAATCCTGGTCTCAAGGTGCTCAGAAGCTTAGATTTTTATATATGTCTTGGTAGGGAATTTTGGAAATTATATCGTCCTTCGTTGGTGTAATTCTTGTTCGTGGATGACTTTTATGTGTGTTTCTTTTGCATCTTCCTTTGTGCTAGTACTTAGCTGGTACAAAGTAGTACATGAATAGTTGTAAGAGCCAGACTAAATTTAAGAATACTATTTATTAATGAATAATTAGTAGTTGAGGAACTAGCAGCTTTGTCTGATTGTCACAAAGCATATTCGTGGGCTATTGACAATTAATAGAGAAGAGGATTCTTCGAAATAAATCGGAACATGGTTGATATATGTTGCCCTGAAGAGGAATCGGCCCGACACGGTCCCGGCTAGATGACGTCAGGCGGCAGCGGCTCACGACACGAGTATTCGGAAAGCTCCGGGACCGGAACAAAGGCTGAAGGCAAACTTGGTCGTCTGCTCTTTGCAAGGGATGACAATGAAGCCAATTAGACTTAATTGAATAATTAGTTAAATAAAATAATACTATTTACAAAAATAAAAGCGGAGATCTCATAATATGCAAGCAAAACTACGCATTTAAGACGAGCAGAAAGCAAACCACAGATGCAGGAATCGCAAGGCACGGCACGAATGAATATAAATCAAACAAATCTATTTTACACAAACGCAACCAAAATTTTGACACCACCGTATATAAAAAAAAAGAGCAGTACACAAAATGCAGGCACATGCTAGCATCCTAACCGTAAACTATTCATTAGAGAAGAGCTCAACGCTTAAGCGCAAGCCTCCTTGAGGTACGTGATCAAGTCGTTTCTGTCCTTGGGCTTCTTGAGACCGGCAAAGGCCATCTTGGTGCCGGGGATGTACTTCTTGGGGTTTTCGAGGTAGTCGAAGAGAGTGTCCTCCGCCCAGTGGACACCAGCACGTTTGTTGGCGTCGGTATAGGTGAAGCCCGTAGCGTTACCGGACTGACGGCCGAAAACACCGTTGAGGTTGGGGCCGACCTTGTTGGCACCACCAGCCTCGGTCTGAAAGATGGTTGTTAGTGTCTGAGATCACAGTCACTGAAGTCTCGAAGCAATCTCGCCGAGAACAGGTTGAAGACAGATAGTGAAAGCATACGGTGTGGCACTGAGCGCAGCGAGTCTTGAAGAGGGAAGCACCCTTAGCAGCATCACCTGAAAAGAGTCAGTAATGGGTTACTCGGGAATTAGGTGGTCATAACAAAGAAAATACGCACCTGGAGCGTAAGGCATTGTGGATGGAGATGAACTAGTAGTAATTGAGAGGAATTAAAAGCAGTGTGCAGTGGAAGTAGCCAGACCGGACCAAGCGAAGTTTTATAAAGGCCCGCGATGATTCGCCCGCAATACATTTCGAGGCATTCCGATTGGCCGCCACTCGAGGCGCGCTGCAGCCACGCGGCTCGGTCCTACACCGCCACGCAAAACTCCCGGCAGCACATCGGCCAATCACGGGATGGCCAGCACCCGCTTACCTGCGCTTCTACGGAGGCCCGTATGGCTGGGTCGAAAGAGTCCGCTAAGAAATTGCTCGATTGCGCTCTCGGTTCTGCGGCTGCTTCTCGTTTTCGAGGCTATACGTGCCCAGAGAGTGTGGGTGAGAGAAGCAGCCGTCGCAACCATGGCTGGGCTTTCTTATTCAGTTAACTTAATATTTTTTTACTTTTTTTATTTTACATATGTTCGTAGCTCTTTTGCAAATTTCTTTAAACAGAATTGACTTATAAACTGATATTGCAGTCATCATCGTTAAACACATGTGCAATATGCTACTAAGAATTAGCACACAGCTAGCCAGGGCAGTGCTTCTAATATTACCAGACACGCTAATATCTTGTATATAAACCCCTTCAAGGACTTACATTCTGAGACGGCGCACGACAAAACCTATCATAATAACAATAAGTTCATGGCTCTCTTCTTAGTAGCAGAGAAAGGATTCAAAGACTCTCAATTTCTGGTCATAAGCTGGCTTTGAGATGTTGACTAAGAGATATTTCTTTCTCGGCATTCTGCGTGCGCTTTTTGTTCTATCACCATCGCTCCAGCAAGTACTCAGCCTGTCTGCGAAATTTTGTCTTGTGATTTGAAAAGCTATGCTAGAAATGCAAAAAAAAATACCCGTATTCCGACCCGGTCTATATTACAAAAACACGTACATATATAAGATTATATCATGTAGACCATAGAGCAACCATATTTGTAATTATATTAATCATATTAATATTCTCAACGGATCGTGCTGTGAGCAAGCAATGAAATACTACTGAACGGAACGCTGTCAATATCCGTAATATCGTTCGTCATCCTAAATTTCGGTAACCGATTAGCTATAAATGATTTATCAGAAACAACGGGGAAGCACTTGCCGATCCGGAGAGAGAATCTTGATCCCTCTAATGTGCGTGTCCTTTCCTGTCTGATGATTCTGCAGGACGCTTAACCGGACTAAAAATGCTTTCAAAAATCCACTTATCATCATGATTATTAGCGATTGGAAAATAATTCATCTTTGAAAACCACATGGGCTCTTACTCTTTCCCCGCATGTGCCAGCGAGACATCAATCCATCCAATCGGCTCTTCAAACGAAAGAGACATTACCTCGTGAAGATCATGGTACCCAGATCCAGCAAATATCGCAATTTTCGATGGTGTGTAGGATTCATCACGTTTGTAGTCTAAATACAGCATGATCTTTGCGATCTCTACTCTCTTCGCAAAATGAATATCAACATGGTGAGGTTGCGGTGCGTCTGATTGCCAATAGAGCTCAGTGGATTCAGATAAAAGGGCTGCTACGCCAAACCCTGGCTTCCACGTCGATAAAGTCCATGTAGCTTGGTTTCCAATATCTCGAAGCGGAAAGTTTATTGCGTCGTTGCTTGTCGTAACTGCGTCTCCGGTTCTCGCATTAGCAGGGTTCGTTCCTGCAGCTTGTTGCTCATTCCCATCAGATGCCATCTCTTCATCATCATCATATTGAACCTCATCCTCTGATCTCTCCAGAGTTTCCTCAGCATATTCTTCTTCTTCTTCCTCCTCTTCGTAGTCGCCGCGAAACGCTCCTGCTACGCCGTAAGATGCCATACCAGCAGCAGCTGTATAAATGGGCGCACTATTCACAAAAGTAATATTCCGCAGCAAGTATATAACTATTCCCCTGCGAGAGGACACATATTTGTGCTGACCAAAAGGCGAAGATGAGGTATAGGCTAGGCGGTAATGGCGCAGGCGATCTGATAGTATGCGAAAGCGCGTCGTGTTGTGCCACAAGCGCGTCGAGAGGGAAAGGGCGCAAGTATCACGTGCCGATGGTGCTTCCTGACGCGACTCCTTACCCGATATTATGATGGATGACCATTAGCAGCTAGTTGCTCGAATCTAAAATACACCAGGAAAAATGAAGTATATATTAAACCGAACGCCGTTATTTGATACATATAATGATACCGAAAACTAAAAATATATACAAATTTTATTTATAATTCATCGCGCGAGAAGTCGCAAAAAGATAATCCCTTAATCTACTGGCATGGCATCTCCATTTTCATCCTCCTCATCGTCACCTTCATTGTCGTCGATATCAAAAACCATATATCGCTGCTTGTCGTCTGCCAACACTGAGGCTACTCGCCGTCCCTCTCGACCATTCACTGCTAGAGCTACTGGAATAAACTCCTTTTGGAATGTCCGCGTCTCTGCCCAGATCGGTGATAATTTAGGAAGAGAAGAAATTAGACTAAAAAGTTCACCAGATAACTCGTCCGTTGAAATGACAGTCATATCGGTTAGGGCCTTGTTGATCTCCAACGTTGTTATACAGGCTTGGAACGCGGATGAAGTAGACTTGGGATGAAAAAGAAACATCAGTTTTTCGTCGTCAATAAACGACATTGACTTTAGCTGCTTGTCGACGCAGCTGATCATAATGGCCTTAATAACAGGCATTGTTAGTTCACTTGAATTTTGCGAAATTTGAATTTGTATTAGCAAGACTATTGTCAAGTTAGCAAATAGCTGTAAAGGCCGCTGAGAAGTTCAGAACTCACTTTCTTCAGAATCTGGGTCAAATGAGAGCGCAACAAGCATGAATATGCTGCCATCTATGTTCAAAATCCGCGAAACTGTCTGTAGCAATGTCTCGCAAGAATCTCTAATTCTAAGAGGACTTCCAAATACGGCATGCTTCTTCATTGCATCTGCTGATTCTTTGAACGCAGATCCGCTTATGGCTTTCAACTCCTTAATCAAAGTTTGCATATTTACCGAAACACTTTTCTTGAAGATCTTGCGTCCAGTAGGCTGATCTGCCACCCAAGCAAACGAAGCAGAAAACGATCCTTGAATCGAGTCGCGGTCCACTGAAGCTTTCGAGAAATCTGAAAAAAATAAACCAAGTACGGGAGAATCTAGAAATTCAGTGATGAATGTAGCAACTTTGGTAGATGTAATTTTGGTGTCAACCTCTTCTAATGCAACTTCGGCGCTTGAAATCTCGTCTAAGAGATATTTAAACCATTGGACAAAATCTTTGAAGTAATCAAACTCATTGTTTATTTCCCACAGCAATCTGTGAGCACAGCTCATAAAAACCTGAAATCGTTCAATAATGGATTTGATTGCCACTCCGTTCAATCCCAAATGCACTCCTCGTTCTCGCCTAATACTATTAGTTATATAGGTCTGTTAGAAGCATATGGCAGCGTCAACTCACCAATCTGCAAGTCCGCCAACGCGAGATAGGAGGACCACAACCATCTCACAAGCAGGTATTAGTGATTCAACCACTAGGGTTCGAACATTTCCATAACCGGTATATGCAGTCTTCTTCCAAGCTCGTATAGATCTTTCCGACAAATTCCCAGATATCCATTGTCGCATCGGCTCATTCGGAACTCCGAACATCAAAGTCTCTAAAAGCCTTGCATCGACTGGTCCATCGTTTGCAGCTATTAACGTTTCTTGCAGCGATGTCATTAATGTCTTCATCGGCTTCTGAATATTTCTGCATTCAGCGAAAATAGCGTTTACTACGTCATTGATGTAGCCTAATAGAGCAGTAATGCGCGTTGAGGAGAATGATATTAGGGCCAGATCCGCTCCGAATCGCCGGATAAAATGCACACGTAGAGGCACTAGCAAAATTCCACCAGACGCTGTCTTCGCTATAAACCCGTGAAATGACAGATTGTCAGTGGTCGCGTGTTCGATGGGAGTCAGCTAATTGACCGCGTTAGCCTCTAGAGAGAAGCAAGAACGGGGGCACGAGTATCATACATTTAATTTCGGTGGAAAAGGTAAATCTGCAATGGTGAAATGGCCATAAATATTAAAAAGTAAATTTCCAGATGACTCTCCGCTCACTAAAATATCAATGGGTATTGGATCATCCGATTTAAAGCTATTGTTGATCATGTTATCCATCGCAAATTTGGTCGCGAACAAACTATCTCTAGAGAAATGAAATAATTTCTGTAAGTCCATGAAGTAATTCTATTAGCTATGCGATACATACGGAGCTAAAGATGCAGGAATAGTGCTGAGCTTGGGAAGAACAGACGTTACATCAAGATTGATGAGATTGTCGAATATAGACGACACTCGAGTTCTAATTGCTTCTTTACTCTCCGAAACCCAGTTCAAGCAAACCACGGACGATTTTGAACCACTCTCGTGTAATATGCGCCCATTATTTGTGTCGCAAATTCGAATTGTGCCATCTGAGCAACCCAACGCGATCATTTTTCCTGTAAGCGAATGTCAGTACGAAACAATCGCAACAAAATAACTGCGTAGAGAAAAGTCACTCGCCATCGGGCTTCCAAGTCACTCGAAGTATTTCCACATCTCCTCCTTTCACAGAGACCTTCCAAACAAGTTGACCTGTCATTCTGTAGAGCCAGATTGACTTGGGATCAGGCGAGAAGGTTATTAAATCCATTGTTGGACACCAGGTGAACAATGCAGTGTTAACCTGCGCCTGCATGGTTTTCTCATAGAGCACCCTAAAGGCCTGCGGGCCCGCGTCGGCTAGAGCCATATTTTCTCTGCTCCGACTGAGAGATTAAGTCAAGAGCAGTGAAGAAATGGATGCATCGAAGAATTAATATTAGTTCTGTTTACAAAAGCTTGTCGCGATCTGGAGCATGTTTTCTGTGATTCCCACGACGCGCCTCTATCCTTTTGACAGCGGCATGCCCAGATGCTAATTTGACCCAGTTCGGTAAAATTGATTGTGACCTCTGAAATGCGCCAAGTCGAGATTTCAGTATAAACGGCCGGATGGCAACGTTCATTTGTATAGTAATTATAATTGTAGATTTCAGTGCGATTCTGAATGCAACGTAGGCACATGACTCAAGCGTCTGATGTCACGCTAATTTACAATGGCGCTGCCCAGCATTTATACGGATTACAAATATCAACTAGCGTCCCTGCTGCTGATCAGTTACTTGCGACTATTACGGCCTAAATTCGCCATTAATTAAAGGGCTTTTCTGTTGGATTAATCAATTGCCTGCATCGCATCGGAAGCCTACGCCTTGCACTCTCTATCTTACAAACAGCCATGGAATCACAGATCGACCTAGGCACACGAGGACACGATATAATATTCAGCCAATGTTTTCTCAACCACAATTGTTTTTCCATCGAACGTCCTGGTACCCGTCGTCAGGAAGAGCGCAGCATATTTAGCAATTCCAAGTATAGAGATCTAGCACAGAACTATGGACTCAGATCCCCGCTTGACGAGGTAAGATACGTCTATCAGTTCTCAGCAACGAGAAAATCAACGGCTAATTTGTTTTGCTTAGAAATTTTTTCAGAAAGAAGAAATCCGCCGCCAGATTCATTTTATCGTGCGGGCGATAAGTGCATGCAATACATTGGAACAGCTGGGCGACCACAGGCGAGCCTATAAACATGCGCTTGAAGTTATATATACCTACGACTCTGAACCTTATGTAGGTATGAGCAATAATAAGTCTGATTTAATATACAACTAACGCTTTAATGTTTTAATTGAAGGGATATCAAATAGCAGAGATTGTGTTACGGGAATGGGGAAGGGCAGAAGATGCAATGGCGGTGCAAAGCATGTCTTCGACCCGAGCTCTGGGGCCCTCTGCATTAAAAAATGTAAGTTATTTTTTTTGGATAATACTGTAACCAGTATTTCTCGGTACTAATTACGCTCGTGAATTACAGGAGAAGTATGTGAACGAGAAATTCGTGTTGAAGGTACATAGTCGCCTGTTTGAGTCTCAGCATACCAAGCAAGCCAACAGGAAGGTTCTGACCGCAGCTTCCCGAATTTTTAATTTTTTTCACCACTCGGCAGCAGCAGCTGTAAAGGTCGTTAGGCGGAATTCCGTTTCGTCTGAAGAGCAGCCAGAACTTGCACTTCCTGATGTGTTGGATCCAATCGCTTATCTTCCAAGTGAAATTGGCCATCAAATTCTGTCATATATTGATTTCCGTCAACGATATACACTTCAACGCGTGAGCAAGCTCTGGAATGCTGCTGTTGAAGCTTCTTGGGCACTATGCAAATCGGTCGACTTTCGAGGCTGTTATTTCGTCCCAGGATCTGCAATATCGGAAGCGATCAACAACTCAAAAGGCGCAATGACTGAACTTTATTTACAAAACGTCGTGATTTCTGATATTGAACATATAGCTTTCTCACTATTCCATGATGATTACGAGAATAGATTTGACTGGGTAGAATATGGCGATTCAGAGAAGAAAAGCATGTTGGAGTTTGACTACGATAATCTACGAAATTTGCGAGTGATATCTATGGATTACACCTTTGGTTTGCTACCTCCGTTTCTTTGTACCTGGAAAACTGCAGTGGGTGCTCATTACAAACAAATGACGAGCAACTTGGTCGAGCTTCACGTGAGCTCTGTGAATTGTGAGAATGTTCTAGAGTACTTTATCGAACGTAATATGCCAAATTTGCAAATCTTGAAAATTACGGCTCCGCATTCAGTTAAGCCAATTTCACCTGTTTCCATCCAAGAAGTGTTGCCGGCGTTAATTCCAGCAGGATTGCAATACCAATTACGCGTTCTTGAGATTGGTGCTCCGTTACCTGAAAATGATGATGTAGCCCACGATATGTTTGAGTATCACACGAATATTTCGCGCCTGCACATAATTCGGACCGGTCTTATTCGGTTTTTGAGATTTGTTCCCAAATTAGAGGAACTTTGTCTCAAAATGTGTGTGATAGAGGATAGACCGGTAGCTGAGGTCAACAATGGAAATGGCAATCATAACAATCAGAATCAGGCCAATAATGGCGACGATATCGCGAATGAGAATCAGAACGTTATAGATGGAAATGGCACCGCTCCGATTGAGAATGGTAACGAGAATGAGAATGAGAACGGCAACGAGAATGTGGATGTTAACGAGAATGTGAATGCTAATGCGAATGTGAATGAGAATGGGGCGCCGGAAGTCTTAGATGAGGATCCTTCTGTTTATGAATCTATGGCTAAATTACTCCCCGGTTTGAAAATATTCGATGGCAGTTGGTCTCAGCTAACAGATGAATTTACTCGTCTGCCTTCTACCTGCCAAGTCATCAACTTCAATTGTTGTTCTCGTCCTGAGGGTAACGATGCTTTGCGATTACAGCATCTTATTCCTGCCTATTCAGAACTTACTCATATCGGTCTAGCTTGTGAGAATTGTGATGATTCGGCTGCTGATATTTTAAATGCGCTTATTCGGAATTGTGATCCACTAAGATTAGAAGGGATCAATCTGAATGGCAATAGGCAAATCGATTACAGTTATGCCGACAGTATTTCATCTCATTCTGGATCGTTTCATATGCTACCATCTCAAAGCGCAAGAAAGTGGAATGTCTCAACATTACCTGGTCGTTCTTTTCTACAGTTAATAGCAGACACGTTTCCGGTGATAAAGAGCCTGGCTATTGGATTTAATTTGTCGTTAGCAGATGACGAACTGCGCCATCTTCGTCGTTTACATGAACTAGAGTTTTTAGATATATCGTACAGTAGCGTTACAACCAAAGGCCTTCTAACTCTGCTATTTGGGGACGAGGTCGGTAAGCTACCAGGTGCTGCCACTACCAGTTTAATCCATGGTGAATTGGAGCGCGCGATTTCGATTGCTATCAAAGCTGGCCACAAAACGGCTCATATCAAAACGGTTTGGATTAGAGGATGTGAAAAGATTCCGATCAAGCTGGAGGGCGTACTACAACGGTTCGGAGTTGAACTTATCAATGATCGATATGTTAGTGATACTTACAATTATCCGCTAAGTGAGTCGGGAAATGGATGTGCGGTCTCCGACGTTCCAATGTGGCTTGTGAAGTAGTACTAGTAGCGGTGCAACAGGCTTTGGATGCCAGAATTTTAATCATTGTTATATATACATACCTATTTATCCGTAGACGATATTTCCTCTTCCAAATGGAATGTATTAGCTTTGTTGCTCTCATTCGCCGAAAGCGGAGAGCTAACCCTATCGTCAAGTCAACGGTGTCTGCGCCATGCTGACAATATAAGCTTCTGCTCTGATTCTTATTTAAATCCATTGTTTGCCGCAAGAGCAGAATTTTTCTAGACAACCGCGCAGAGAAAGCAGAATGAAAAATATATCCACCGATATTATCATCGACGCTTCGCCGTCCAAAGTGCAAGCGACGATGCTCGACTTCGCCTCTCATAAGGATTGGGATCCATTTTTAACGTCTTTCGAAGCATATAAAGGCGATTTGGCCGCGCCCCCTGGCACTCAACTGAAAGTTGAGCTGTCTATACCAGGAAAATCACCAATGGCAATGTATCCTGTGGTGCTGGAGAATAGTGAGAAAATGCTGCAGTGGAAGGGAAAAGTAATGTTCGATTCGGTGTTTAGTGGCACACATTCTTTCAAATTTGAACCGATCGAGAATGGCAGTAAGACAAAATTTGTTAATAGCGAGGAATTTACAGGCTTTCTAGTTCCCGTTTTAAATAAGCTTGGAATGTTTTCAAATACAGAGAATGGATTTAAGATGCTGAATGAAGCACTGAAGAAGAGAGTGGAAGAAACCAAATGAATGAGATAATGCAATAATGTGAAGAACATCAAGTAACGCAATTTTTATTATAATACATGAAATATACAAGTATACGCTGATCTTCCAATTCATCGTCCAAGTTTAAAGCACAAAATGTCGTTTTTGCCTTCTTCCACTGTGTCAGACATCGCTACTCTTGTACCTCCCAGTCCTTCTATAAATGCTACTGGAATATCGCCCATTATCTTCCGGACGACACTTTCGACATGCGTACCTCGTTTGACTAACGTACAATCTTTAAACACCCCGTTATCGGAATCTGAGTTTTTGAAATTATGAATGTTGCGTACTGAGAACACCGGTATCAAGTGTAGAGCGTTCGCAGCAGCTTGCAAAGCACGAATGACCCCTGTAGATCCCCATCTATAAAATAGCATATCTCGCAATGTGTCGATGCGCCTGCGCTCTAGTCAGCAATCAAATCAAACCAGGAGAAGTGTAAATAGCATACATTTGTAGTCGCTCGTCTGTTATCTCCTTAAGATGATATTCATCGTCCGGATCATCGGGTTTTGTTATCACGTCATCTCCTCCTTGTTCGTAGTGTACAAATCCTTGCTTTACAAGTTTGCGTATAAATACTTCAGAGATTGCAGAAGTTAAAACAATATTGCCGGTGCCATATTTGCGCCCAATTCGATATATGCATCGGTCGGAATTAGGATGATCAATCTTATTCAGAGCCTGAAATGAATGATAGAGAGGTTAATATACGCTCTCTCGAAGATCTCCCCCATTTTCTTCACTGTCGGTATAGACTTACCAATACCGTAGGAAATTTTTCATTAACAAAAGCGGAAACCATTCGGCGAATTGTACGGTCATCCCAAGTCTCCAACGGCTCGACAAGTTTGATTCGATCCAGGCATCGCTGGACAACGGCTGAGGTACTGCCATACCCTAGAACAACCAAATTAGAATAGATTTTAAATCAAATCGGAGATCAATGGCACATACCACTAAACTGATTCTGCAAGGTCGCGACAGATGTTGATTCTACATAATGTTTGTTAATTGCAGAATTTTAACCAGTCAGCATCAGGATATCATACTCGTTGATACATGTCGTCGCTTAATAGATCCCCATTTTTCTTTCAGGTTTCCTTCAATCCAGCGTAATATCTCTCCTCGCAACCACTCGACGTCCTGTAAAGCATCATAGCCTCTCCATGTTTTAATTAGCAAAAGTCAATCAAATATGAATTGCATATCCAACATACTCAGTTGCCTTGCCCTCTGCGTCAGTACTGCCAGACACGTCTACCACATGGATCAATGCATCCGCATGACGTAGATCGTCAAGAAACTTATTTCCAAGTCCACGACCTAAAATAAAAATATTAGGTATCTATATAGTGTCATACTCCCTCTCTTATTCTTACCTTCATGAGCACCAGGTACCAAGCCCGCTACATCAAGCAGCATAACCGGCACAAACCGTTTCCCGTTATGACAAGACCCATAATTCGGCTTGCATTGTGCCTGCACGTTAAACCTCGAGCATGCACAATCAATTTGTAGATATCCAGTCGCTCTGTTGGGATCAATTGTGGTAAATGGGAATGCTCCCGTCTTAGCCGTTGCATCAGTTAAGCCTAGTAGAATATGTCGATAAATTCAGTATCTTTAATGATAGAATTGATAGTTAGGTAAACGCACTGTTGAGCCTAGACGCAGAAGTTAGAATCTCCGTCTTTTAGTGGCCGAGATCTAGATATCAAATTGCATACATTGTTGATTTACCACTTGACGGCTTTCCCACAAGCCCTATCAAAGGATCCCGTCCCATATCGACTTTGATCCAGCGGCTGCTTCTGGCGGATACTCGTAATTCAGAAAATTATATCGTTGCTTATTAACCGGACTCGCTGATTTAGCTGTTTATTGCACTACCGGATGGTCATATATTAATTGATATTTTATAATATATATATAACCATTGGCAGCTGGCAATCCTACTTAACGTAGAGTTGGTAAACATTTGAATTTCAGTAAAGTGGGAAATAAGCTTTTGCGTAATCCCTATCTGAATCAAACGAATTTTTTTAAATCTTGAATTTCGCGATATATTCACCAGGCGACCAGTGCTCCGTGCCACCATGATACAAAGTGTTAGAAACTGAGCAAATTTTGATTTATTAATTTGATCCTCTGCAATTTGTATGCATGATGCATGTATGATTTCGACGCGCGATGCTAATGAAATCGGTTCCAATTATTCCAACTAATTACATATTCAACGCAGATTGCAACCATCACCAGACTGACGGCTAGATTAATAATTTCATTCTGGATAGACACTGCACTACTAGCTATAATAATTCCACCAGCTTCGACTGCATTGTCCGCCACAGTCGGTGCTGGAATTGTAACAAACGGTTGTATACCTCCAGTATTAGCTACCACTTGATCAACACAGGTAGCAAAGTTGTAATGACTGAACAAGCTAGAGAAGTACTGGTTAAAGTTTCCGATGTAGTCGAAGATGCAGTTACCGGTTCATTTCCATTAGCTGGATCAAGACCAAACAAACCAGAGGGAATTCCAAAACTATCAAGAACTTGAATAGCAGAAAAATCTGAGTCTTGATGTGAACTAGCAAGACCAACTCTAAAATGCTCAAAATCTAATACAACATAAGTCGGCCGCAAAAACTTTGTCCAAAAATTGAGTACTCCTGAGAGGACATTATTCCTAAAGCGCATGAATCCCCAATGCGATAGAATACTTCTGAGGCTTTCACAGATATATTTAATCGATCCTCAAGTTCCAATATTATATTATAAGCTGGGAGGTTGCCACAATCGTACATATACAAATTATATGCAGAGTCAAAACTAGAAGTTCAAAAAAGTGCAGCTAATGATTGTAAAACGTCAAATGACATCCGAGATTCGAGGGAACTACTGTCAATAGCGGAATTTATCGCTGTATGTTCGAATTTGCTATTCGCGCAATCATTCCCCATCACAACAAATTTGGCAAGAGTTCTGGATGACTGTAATATAGCTCTAGTAATAGAAATAATAGAGTGCACATATGTGCCAGCGCTAACTGGGCGCATGTCTACAACCACTAGTTCTCCAGTGAATTTCCCCATGTCAAAGTCTCCAAACAAAACAGTGCCTATAGTATCTTGGAGACCACTCAGCTAGATTGAATATGGATTCAATTTCGTGACATTACTCTTCCGTAGCCGTAAAGGCAAATTAGGATACTGATAGTCTACCTGCTCATTGAAGATCATTTCAAGTCCGAGAATACCAAGACTCGAAACACTGTAGTCAGCAAGCCCGAACTGATGGTTATCGATTGACACACCCTCAAAGTCGACAAGATCTGCTACATATGAGCCTCGATCAGAAACACCCCCCGCATCTTCAAAAGAAGGCAACGTAAAATTGAGACTCAGATCGACAAATGTCGACGATATCAAACGGTGGAAGCAGGGGCTATATTCTGATCTGGTCGTACAATGACAAGTAGATCAGCAATCCGTGTATCGCCAGAATTCGTGTCAATTTGTAAATACACAACCTGTCGCGGACATCCGAAAGATATCTCTGCCAGATAGGCAATGTGGGAGAATTGGTAAACTGGAATCGCCGTACGTTCCCGATTGAAGAGTTTTGACAAATGACCTGAAGAGCTGGCTCGGACAAGATTTAGAGATGCAACACCCGCTGCCGATGAACTAATACAAAGCATCTGATCAGCCGATACAAGTATTTGCAAGACAGATCCACAGAAGATGCATGGCTACCTTGGGTATCCCTTTGCGAACGGAACAGTCGATAGACACTAGTTTGTGCGCCGGGTATCATAAGCCATCGCCCACCCAAAAGCGTCATAGAATTTAGTCATGCAGTCTGAGGTATAATGAGATCTATCAGAGCTCTTGCATCCCGACGTTTGAGAAAACTTCGTGTGCGAGTGAAGTTCTCTGAGACACGGCGAATTTCGACCGGCACGTGACATTTGCACTCCAGTTCGGAAGCTTATAAACACGACTGTCAACTCGTGAATTATATTTTAATTCTTTGTCAGGGAAAGATAAATCTAGTAATATAAGTAACCAATTTAACTAAAGCTTTAGAGCAATTAATGACTATAGAAATAATAATGATAATAATGATAATATGCAATACCGACACCAGCAAAGTACCCACAAGTTAATGATACACAAACACAAATATGCAAGTTTAGCAGGCCTCGATAACAACAGCACTAGCTCCACCACCACCATTGCAAATGGCAGCAACACCAATCTTTCCCTTCTCTTGTGCCAAAATCGACGACAGAGTGACAATGACACGAGCACCGCTGCATCCAAGCGGATGGCCAATAGCCACAGCACCACCGTAGACGTTAACCTTGTCAGATGATAGTCCCAATATCTTGCTGTTTGCGCATCCAACGACGGAGAAAGCCTCGTTAAACTCAAAAAAGTCAACATCATCCAACGATAGGCCAGCCATCTTCAAAGCTTTTGGCACAGCAAGTGATGGAGAAGTCGTGAACTTAACAGGGGCCTGTGCAGCCTCTCCCCAGGCACGAATCTTCGCAATTGGCTTAATACCAAGCTCAGCAGCCTTTGCAGCAGACATTAACACAAGCGCAGCAGCACCGTCGTTAAGTGACGACGCATTGGGAGCAGTGACTGTACCATCCTTCTTGAAAACAGTGCGGGCAGCACGCAGCTTCTCCTCATTTAAATTTGCCTGCTCTTCGTCCACGCTGATAATCTTACCCGGCTTTCCACGGAATCCAGGAAGCTCGATAGGAGCAATTTCAGCAGCAAACTTGCCTTCAGCGGTCGCTTTTTGCGCTCGCTTATAACTCTCGACTGCGAAATCATCCTGCATCTGTCTGGTGATTTCATGCTCCTCGGCGCAAACTTCAGCGGCATCACCCATAAGAGAGTTATCATAAGCATCCTGAAGACCATCACGCTGCAGTCCATCGACAAGCTGGCCTGAGCCGTACTTTATTCCATTCCGCACGGACGCGTAGTGTGGAACGTTAGTCATGGACTCGCAACCGCCAACAACGACAACTTCAGCAGTTCCAACCATAATATCTTGAGCACCAAAAATGAAAGCCTTCATTCCGGACGCGCAGACCTTGTTAATAGTCGCAGCAACGACGTGCTCACCGAGTCCAGCCTTGAGAGCAACCTGACGCGCGGGCGCCTGGCCGACATTGGCGCTCATAACGTTACCGAAGTAAACAGTTTCGACATCTGAAGGACTCAATTGAGATACCTTAGCCAAAGCAGCTATTATACGAGTTAGAACCGTGCTCTCTACTTGAATATCAGACAAGCTGCTATGACAGACGCACCTTTGACCGCGTGCGCACCGAGGTCGGTAGCGCTGAGAGATGCGAGCGACCCGAGTAAACTACCTATCGGCGTTCGCGCAACCGACACAATGTAGACGTCACTTGGGCTGGAGACCATATTTGCAATGAAATAAGAGAGAGCGTGTGTATAATATCAAATTGAGGGTATATAGACAAAATAGAGGAAGAGCGAGAACTGGACCCGTATATAGATGCCCCGGAGAAATATTGATTATTCTTCTGCGCGCGGACCCTCGGTCTCAAAATCTCCGGCGCATTTCTCAGAACGGAATCGAATACAGGCGTACACGTGAGCATGCCACCCCCCAACGGGATTTAAAATTCTTGACACTTACCCCTGAATTACAGAAGCCGACGAGCCCGCGTTCGCACTTTCGTATTCGGCTGTTTCTCGACGATGAGCCATGCTCGTTCTCTTCAGTATGTCGCATTCATGCCTGTGCTTGATGTAAATCTTTGCCATTCACTTAAAATTCATCAACTACAAACATTTTGTACAATAAAACCACGCCGGTAACCAAAAAAATTATATCTGTGTCTAAAACTTTCGGCTTTTCTTGGAGCTGCGCTTCCCACTACCGTTGCCGGCCACCTTTGCTTTCTCCATCTTCTTGAGCTCCTCATCATAAATCTCCGACGCAGTATTCGCATCGCCCTTGCGCTTCCTCTCCTTGCTGCTCTTGATACTGACGACGCCCTTGCCATCCTTTGCAATTCTACCTGAAAGGCGATCCGAAATATCCCATTCGGCAGGATCCGTATCGATGGCGTACTGCGTCAAATCAAGCGCATTAATTAGCTCCTTTTGCTTCTCTTTGAGTTCATCGAGCACCTCCGCACCTGCGTCAGCCAAATCATCAGCAAGACGCTGCGTCAGTGGCGTGAAACCCGAGACCAATTCGCCATTGATAATCTGCTCGTCATCGACCTCTTCTTCAGCAGGAGCGACAACATCAGCAATAGTTTCATTCTTCACTTTAGCAGAAGAATTGAACAACATCTCGCCTGCAGCTCGCTCTTGAACGCCTCTGAAAAAAGACGAGATCTTTCGTACACTCTTAGCAAACATAGCTAGAATTTGACTACTTGGCAGATTCAACTCCTTCTCGATCGCAGACACGTCCTTCTTTTGTAAACCAATACCTAGCAAAATAGTTGCCTGCACTGCTGACAATTTAACATCTTCCTCAGTTTCAGAAATAAGAGTGCGCAGCTTATTTTGCATATAAAGTTGAGCAATTGGAGGAAGCAAGTCAACGATAACGTGATAATCAAGCAAGTTATTAGCATACGATTCCAATCGCTTCAAATCATAAGGTGAAAAGAGACTATCGACATCTTGTTTCGTGATATATCCTTTCTCTTCGGTAGCAGCAGACTCAAGAATAGAGAGACCAGTAACAGAAGCAAAATCACGGAACTCGTAGGCTAGCAGTTGAACAAATCGCTTTCTAAAATCAGCCGTGAACGCGCCAAGCCATTCGACACTTTCACCGGCGTCATTGGCCTTTAGAGGTTTGATCATAACACATGAGTGCTCTCCAGTGAGCTCATTAGGCGTCTGACGAAGATATACGGGTTTGTATCCTCCCTTCTTCCAAAACTTGAGTAGAGCCGGAGTCAGACCGTAAGACACACCCAAGTAATCTAGCTTCGAAGGAGATTGCTCCGACAGCTTCAACAAGAGAGGAGGCATAGCCTTCGGATCGCGCACCTTGATAGTCTCCGTCAATAGCTGATCATCATATTCAAGTTCTGTGTCTGTAATTGATGAAATTTTCTTCTCAGTTGCAGTCACACCCACAGCAGGATCCACGAGTGGAGCAAACTTTCCCTGGAAATACTCAGTAAGCAATTCCATACACCGAGATCCATATCCCATCTTAGTGTACTCAGGATGGGTCGCAATACGGACCACGCGAGCGCCAGATAGTGTACCAAACTCGGAATCCTGAAATTGCTGTGACACAATCCATGGAATAAGATCACCGCCGGCGCGTTGACCCCGGTTAAGATTGTTCATTATGCTCTGCTTGGAGATCTCACCTTCCAAAGCAAGCTGCACAACGCAAAGAGGTTCAGGAAGACGATGATCAGACTCATCAGTCGGTGGTAGAAGAACATATAGCTGATGAGCTGGAGCATCAGAGAGAAGTTGGAGATCGTTAGGAGTATTTTTATAGTGGCTTGCAACATACAAAGCCATCATCCTGTGCAAGAAAGCTTCAGAAACCGGGTGGAATGAGAACAAAGTGTCTCTATTAACACAGTAAAGTTGGCATTCGTTGGGATGAGGGAAGCGCTTCTTACCACCCGCAGTCGAGATGCTAGGGGGGAGAGTAGCTTCTAAACATAATAGCTTATTGAGCCACTTCTCGACGTGGTCTCCTGACGCATATCGAATAGGCTCATTGAGTTCGATTTCACGAAGGGTGCGGCTTCCAAGTCCTCCAGAGATGTTGAATTTGGTGGAATGTTTACCGGATCGGTCTACCACGGTTGAAGTAGTTGCGGAGTCAGCACTATCCTTCTTAGTTGGAACTAATCTGGACTGTTCGCGAAGCTGTTGAATAAGTTTCAGAGAAAGGGATCGTCCAGTTCCTTCGTAACCGTTAATTGTCGAAGCCATAAAGACAAGGTAAGGACCGAGTAGCCCTTTGACTAAAGGAAGAGGAATAGCTGCGGCTTCATCGATAATGACAAGTTCAGCTTGACCAAGGAGTTGCGCATCCTGAGGTTGAATGTACTGAATAGTTTGACGATGGGATCTGAAGATGTTAACTCTGACAATTGCTCGGTTGAACTCGGGATCTGTTGATTGAAGGATGTCGTAGTCCATGTGCTCATCATACCCAAGAGCATCAAATCCCTTGAAAATAAACTCAAAAAGGGTTTTCAAATTCTCAGGACTAGGCGACGTAATAAAAATATTAGAATATCCGTGAGAGACGGCAGCAGCTACAGCAAGACCCATCGCAGCAGATTTTCCACGACCGCGGCCTGCAGTTAAAGTGACGGTACCGCGTAACGACTTCTCCTCTAAAGCTTCAACAAATGTAGTAACAGCCTTAGCCTGATCGACTGTTTTCGCAACATCAACCAGTGATCCAACCGGTTGAACATCCTCCAGGCTCTGTTTGAGAGCCTGGAGTTCTCGGGCCTCTTTTGACAAATTAGCTTGCTCGTCATCTTCATCGATCGGCGGTAGTGGCTTAACATTCTTGGCACCAGAAATAGGTAGTACATTGAGCTCATCGTCTACAACTAGGCAGGATTCGCAGCTTCCAAGGGAAAGAATGAATCGTTCGTTGAATCGGGCCACAACGTCATCGTGAGCCTCAGTGCGATATCGAGAGTGAATGTCCATTGTCATGGCATATAATTGCTTCAAACTTGTCATTGTCTTGAGAAGCATGACAACAATGCCGCCACCCTCGACGGTTTCGATGGTACGAGCGAGTAAATTCGGGGTAAGAGCTTCAAAGTCTTGCAAGATGCACATACCAAAGGTGTTACCGAGGATCTTCTCGGTCTCTTTATAGTACACGTACCGAATACTCTGAAGGCCAACAAAGAGCTCGAATGGGTCTTCGGAGTTCACTTCTCTCACACCCCGCTTGATGTCGCGTTTGATCTTGGTCTCGCGCTTCTTGCGATGACTGCAGTCGAAGTTGAATTAGTTAGTGATCGTGATTCGCAAATAATGGAGAATGAAGAGAAAAGAGGCAGTACCTAGTGAAACCGAGGAGTTTACTTTTGTAAGCCCATAACACGGACTTGTTCATTTTGAGGTCGACAGAAGACAGCAAGTAATGCAAATTGGGCAATTGATCTCGAGCATGGTCGCCGATGATAATGAAGAAACTGCGCTTGTGCTCCTGCAAAGATGATTGCGAGTCAGCTAATGATCTCGTTCGGAAACAAACAAAAAATCAGATACACACCTGGACATTGTTCCGGATCAACATCGGGATACGGGAGTCGATCGCCTTCTTCACCATAGCGAGCAGAGAGTGGGTGGCCGTGAATAACCGTTAGTTCTGTGCAGAGCAGAAAAAAATATTTGTAAATATGATTTTTTCGACAATATCTATGCTGACATGCGTAGTTGGGAGAAAGGGGATTGTGCTACGCGAACTAGTGGTGCGGGCCGGGTAAGTTGTCCTCACTTATCGCACGAGCTAACAGAGAGGCTCATTCCTTGCCGAGGATTCAGGCTTGCATACAATGGCACCGGACTCAGTGCTCTTCAGGCTCTCCTCCTCGACGCAGTGCAAATGATCACAGCTAGCAGCACACGCAATTATAGTCTCTATCGAAAGGTAGTCCAAACGCGCCAGTTGAGTGGCGGCGGGCAACAGAGGAGCGGGGTTTCGGCAGACGGTCGATTATTATTGACGTGACTGCAGCGCGGCGTGCAGCTTTGGCCTTGTCGCGCTCTGCCGCTTGTGCGGCCGCCGAAATAAAACTCGCCCCGAGTCCTTCTCTCCCGGCTGTCGGTTTCCTCACGTCTGCCCGTCCCAGCTCCTGTCTTCCTGCACTCCGGCGCTTTTCCGCATCCGACATCTTCATGGAAACAAAGACCGCCTTAGTGTCAGCCCCAGGCAGCGTCGGCGGTGCCGGCCATCTTCTCCAGCCGTCCCTTCGATCGACGTCCAGTCACCATGCCGGCGTCTTCATCCTGTGAGCTTTTCTTCGTCTAACCGGCCTCATCGTTCTCTGCTAGACTCTAACGCTACCAGGATCTGGATCTTTATCTCCTCTTTCGTCATTTTATTCAACAAATCCATTCTCTACAATGACCAATTTCGTACGTGATCTGGCTCACGCCCTTGCAGTTCTTTGACTCGTACTAACCTTGCATCAACAGCTTACCGTATGTCACACCAGCAAACCTCTATACTTCTCATTTTAGTTTGCACGCTAACGTAATTTTGCTCTCCTTAGCGATATTCCTCACCACATGGCATCTCGTCTTCTCCGCCATCGCAACTCAATTCCTCGCGCGGGCAACCACTTTCTATAGCAGCCGCTCGTTAGAAATATCAAGAGACGTATACTGGAAGCGCGTCGTTCCGGTTTCCGTTTTCTACTCTCTCTCTCTTGTCTTCAGTAATCAGGCCTATGTGTATCTCAATATCTCATTCATCCAGATGCTGAAAGCTACTGCTCCTGTGGCTGTTTTCATCGTCTCTTACACCATCGGCGTCGAGTCGTTTCGGGTAGATGTTCTCGTCAACATCTGGATCATCGTCTTTGGAGTCTTTGTGGCGTCCTTTGGCGAGATAAATTTTTCGACTCATGGCGTGATTCTGCAAATGCTGGCCATTTTCTTCGAGGCTCTCCGCCTGGTCCTCATGAACAAATTACTGCATTCAACACCAGCAAGGGCTGAGCAAGAAAGGACTGTCTATAATGCAAAACAAGGTCAAGGAAAGGCCATGGATCCTTTAGTGTGTTTATACTATTTTGCGCCGATTTGCGCCATCACAAACATGTCGCTCTTTCTGCTCTCAGAAGAGCGCTCGAAATTGACCATTGGTGCTCTCCATGAATTAGGACTAACTACACTACTTATCAACGCCTTTTCGGCATTCTTGCTAAACATTTCTGTGGTCTTCTTGATTGGCCGGACCTCGTCATTAGTACTCAGTTTATGTGGCATTTTAAAGGATATCGGTCTGGTTTTGGTCTCATCTCTTATATGGAGAACTACTATTTCTCGCTTGCAGGTGATTGGCTATTTGATTACTTTGATAGGCATGTTTGGATACAAATTTGGATATTCGCCTCTCCTCTTACTGGCGCAGTCCACCGATAATCTGGGATACAAGACGCACTACATGCGGTTGCCTTTACGTCGGCGGAAGCACATCGGTACTGCTTGTTTAGTTCTCTCACTCGGGGCGGTTTGCTTATTGTATTATTCCCAGTCTTTACGAATCGCTGGCGGTGTCGTTGATGGCGCTTTTGATAGTGTCCTAGAAGCTGCATCCCTTTCTTCGGATACTGCTATCGAAAAATGATTTCACGGTTGAGTTCCCGGTTTATGTGATCAATGATATAAATGACTTTCTAGTTCTGGTATGGATCTCTTTTGGGTTAAATGCGATAGATGATATAGCAAGCGGTGTCTGTGATCTTTTATGTTTGGTTTTATGCTTAATTTGCATTTTTGGTTTCATTGCTATTGGATTTGTCTAGTTTGGGTTGAAAATATACATGAACGTCATGATCGGTTTTATATACTAAGAAATGAGTAACTGTGCGCTTAATAAAGTACGATGATCAGTCAAGCTTATCGATTTCATTGTCTCCATCGGAATATTTATTGCTGAGAATTACAATAGACTTGGTACAGGTACGTCTGATCAGGTTAGACGCGGAGAAGGTAACTAGTATTCAGTAACTAGAACCAGCTGCTTGTGGCACCGTAACCCGTTAACTAAAAGTCGTGCATCGAGTACGTCTTTCGCACATCTGGTCTGAGTAACATGTCTATAATATATTCTGGCGCACTGACTAAATTTGTCGGTAATTGCAGCAGGTATATCCTGCTCGAGTCAACCGCCATATATTTATATAATGCAAGCTACTGATTGCCTGCTCTGCAAAATTCTACTAACTACATTCTCGTACATCAGTAACAGTACAGCCCAGTTACCACTGTTGCAATCTGTCCAACATGCTGACCAAATAATTTGCCAAAGAGAAAGATACGTGCTTGTTGGAAACATGAACTAGAGCCCTCAAACAACAACAGATCTCATCGTCAAATTTTAATTTTGAGCCATTAATAATAAAACATATCTAAATATTCTCAAGAAAAAGACGAAAGATCGCGGCTGAATGAATATCTGATGCAAGCAATCGTAGGGGCTCTCTGGTACTGTCCTATTGCTATGAAACATTTCTGGAATATGAGATTCATTAAAAGCAAAGAAAACCTCAGCATCATCTCTCAGAAGCTACGGATTTGCATTTCGGCGCATTTTTTTCTCGTTGAATTTTCTATGAAATTCCGGCACGAAGCTGCGGAACCTCATAGTTTGCAGACCAGATCAACTCGGACGCGAGATTTCCGGTTAGAGCCATAATTGGCTAGTAAAAATATGCGCGGCGTGCAACAAACGTGAAACGTAAATAGTAAATACCCTCTAATATTTAGTTCAGTATCCAATTGAACTCCAGAAGTACTGGGGACGACGGCGTGTGACCTCGCGAATGACTAGCGAGAAAGAGCGCGCGACAATAAGCTTTCATAAACCAACCCCATCGAACTTAGATCACCGGCCTTTCGCAACATTCAATTATTGACGGATTTGGCTTAACTATCGACAGCCTCAGCTCGCTTCGTTTTTAATCGGGCCCTGTTAAAGAAACAACTACCGCGACTAACAGCTACAAATCATGAGTGCGTTATCACACAGATGGCCTTATCGCGCGGGCAAAATCTATGGTAAATTATGGATTGATAATATATTCATTCTTAATGACAGTCATTTATAATTAATTATCGAGAATTTACAAAAGTTCATATTTGAACTTGCACAATCATCAGCAACACTGCAAGGAATTCTCGAAATAGTCATGCAAAATGAAACAATAACAGCATTAGCTGATTTATCGCGTAAAGAATCAAATATTGCAGATGTTAAGAATGAAATTTCAGGGCTTACGCTGATGCGTGAACCACTATATGAAACCACCTCATTTGCAAGTTCAGCTGTGAGTATATCAACCTTCTTCTGTCAATACTAATAAACGTGTGGCTGGAGAGGATTACAGACCATGATACGCTTGCTGCGATCCTGTGCTGATTATGCTGTAAGTTAGATGCGCGTATATTTTTCAACCATTAGTAGATTAGAGTTTTCTCCCAACCAGAGAACGAAGAGCATCCACCAAATACCCGCCGAGAAGCAAAGCGTCCCCTCACTAACGGAAGAGAAAACTTTCCAAGATTTGTAAACTGACAATGATGGATAGCGTGTCTGTGTTGAATTGTGAAGATGTTCTCTGTCTTCGGTGTAATGGAAACAGAAAACAAATCGGAATAAGAAATAACAGATACGCTGACCATCATAGGACGACTGCCGTAAACCGACCAAGAAAGTTGTTAGTAAACGTCGTTATTCTAGTTATCGGTTTAACAATCTGCATTCCATAAGAACAATACCACTCATCGACCAAGTCTTGACGCGCTATGGTGAGACTCGAGTGAAGAGGTGGTTCGAAAGGGAAATCCTGCTGGAGTAAGGCGACATCCGGG